>VZTM01028404.1:0-17302 GCA_013400555.1 Jacana jacana | reverse complement strand
GTATGCTGATGAATTGGTGAAGATAAAGGATTAGGGTTGGTTTCCTAAATATTGATGGTCTCTGTCCCCCCCACCAGAAGTGGCAAAGATAATTAAGGCTGAAATATTGTCCACCAGGAAGAAACAGAATGTCTTTCCAGACAAGGATGAGTGGAGTCTTTCCTTCTGGCTTTTTGTCAGCCAGAGTAAATCCATTAGCAATTCTATGCCAATAAAGCCAACTGACAGAGGGTCCTTGCACTGTGCCCTTGCAGAAGCCCAGCCCAGGTCTCTGATGTATGCTGGCCCCATCCAGCTACTGAAAAGTGAAAATTTAAGATCCCAAATATGAAACTTTAAATGGTGGGTTTAATTTTTTGCTTCACAGGTTTTTTTTAAGGTCACCAAAATGTACTGTAATGTATTTCAGCTGGCTTTTAAAATTGCAGTACTACCAAAAATATATCTTAGAAAACAGAAGGAGCAAACATCACATAACCATTGAACTTGAGGAACTGGGACTGTTGTGAGAACAGCTAGCATTCCTTGAAAACTTTACATGCAATTAAGTACCCCAATGTATTTCTCTGTAAGTCATTCTCCAGGCACTTTGGAGCTGTAGAGTGAAGTAAATCAGTATTCCTACCTTAGACTGCAGTTCCAGACCTCATCCTATATTTCACTACTGCCTGTCACATTTGGAGGTTTTCTACATGTGCAAAAGAGCCTTTTCAGGGCTTTCTTCATCCTTCTGGGTCTGTGGCTGCTTTCAGGAATGATGAGATTTAACTGATGGAAGAAGATGTGGATCTATCCACCACTGCAACTGTAGGAGAAATAGCACGGAATTACAGCACAAGAGGCTTGTAGCAGTCTAAGGTCTGAAGTAGCAGCTTACTTGTGATTAATACCATGTAAAGGTTCCACAGCGATCACTAACTGACAGCCTGCTACTTTAAAGAAAAATCAATAAAAATAGATACCTTTGTTATCTCTGTGGATTAGCACCTGTCGTAATTAAGCTTATAGTCTAACACCTTGGCAGACACTGAAATTGCTTTCACTACATTTATTTCTGTCATCCATGGTCAGTCAAATTTACACTTTAGGTAAGACAACCCTTTCTGATAACTTTGTGGAATTTATTTTTACAGTTTTAGACACAGAGAAATTGAAGAATAACACATAAGTATTGGGTTTTAATGTTTAAAAAGGGAAGTACTACAACTTGTGCCATTATGCATAGGTGATAAAGCTACAGCATCAGTCACTGATCTGTTTTTGTTTAATTTTTTAAATAAGCAATGACACTTCTGAAGTACAGGTAAAGGTTCAACAGTACTTGGTGGCTTTAGCAGACTTCTGAGAAGAGTAACTGCATGATTTCATTTTTCCATACATCATTCCCTCTAGGCAAATGGGGAAGAAGAGTCTTTCCCAACTATGATTCTCTTAGAAATATATTTTACTTATGAGGATTTCTGGAAGAAACCTTCTCTTTGGTGAAAAATAGTTCTGAGTTATTAACACACTCCACTTTTAACTAGTTTTGCATTCATCTTTTGGGTTAATAGTGACTTCTAGTCAAATTCACTTCTAGCGCAAAATTTACAGGGTGGCAATACAAAGCTGCTGCCTCTAAAAAAAAGCTTTGCTGAATATGAATTGTTTCTCTGCCATTTAGTAGCTCACACAAATATATGTAATCTTTAATAGAAGAGCCTCTCAAGATACAGAAGCCAACAAAGTTTTGAATTTATCCTTATCTACAGGAGTTGAGTAAAGCAGCCACATTTAATTCATAATTCCTAACAAAGATGATTGAACTACAGTTCATGTGCATTGAACTTGTTTTCCACCTGTTTCCGGTTCTTAGGTTAACATGATCAAGTATGTCGAAGATCCCAGTTTCTCGTAATAGAAAGTTTAACACACCCAATGAAAACAGAGTATTATGAAGGATTTGGGTCATACAATGATAGAGAGATGAAACATGTCACAGAGCTGACTTCTCCAAAAGATCAAATATATTATTCCACTAAGACTGAAGTAACCACACAGAAAAAAGAGGATTAAAGGCACCTGGAGATAAAATTGAATCACTCTTGTTCAAAACCTGACTGCAATGGCAACAACTCTGTGGAATTCCTAACCAGTAAGACAGCAAAATGCCAAAATAAAACTAATTTGGAAGAAAAGTACGGGTGACAAACCAATGACAATGCTTGGCCAAGTCAGAGAAACAGTAATTCTCTATCAAGTATCATTACTTCATGTCTGGAAGTAAGGCTTTTGTATTACCATTTTCTATAATGATTGCTGTTAAAAATGCTAAAAATAAACAGGAGCCTAAGTGATGGCACTTTTACATCTCACAAGATGCAGAATGATATTTCAAATCTTTGACTATTTTTTTTTATCACATTAATTCTTGATTTGTGTCAAAATCTAATATCAGGTATTTGCTAAGTTTTCACATGCAGGTTAGCTTCACTGTGGCAATCAAGCTGTTTTGGATTTTCAAATATTGGAATTTTCCATATTATAGTTCTCTGTTTTCAGTGCAGATTAGCACCAAAAAATTAGAGGTTGCTTTAAGCTTTACTTTGGAGTTGGACTTTTTAATGTTATTGAGCACAAACATTCTACTGCGGTCATTCACGGTGAACTGAAAATGCGATACACCAATGGTCATCAGAGGTGGTTCCATTCTTACATGTGGGATACCTTAGGGAGCTTTTTGGTTATAATAGCAGTGGTATTTCTAGGTTTCACTAAGGTAGCTAACATGCTTACACAGTGATTTTTGCACTTACCGAACAGTTCAATGTAACTAGGTAAAATTCAAAAAACAACATTAGCTTAGGAAAAATATTTTTTTTAAAAAAAAGCATAAAGAAATAAAATTATTTCCTTATGCCTATTTTTTTTAAATAGTTTTTCTGAAGTAGCAGCATTTCACAAGAAACACATCTTCAACCTTCAACTTCCCTTTTCACCACCTTAATTAGAATAATTCAGAATGAAATCTGCTGAAATGAACTAATTAAGCATGTTAACACCTTCGCCTGTATGTCCAAATGAAGGTCTTCTTGCCCTTGCCTTTGGTAGTCAGGAGATTCTCTACTTTACTTGGCAACTATGAAATGTTGTTCTTAAAATTTTTATTATTTGAAGGCTTTGTAGATGCTTGTGTTGGTTATCCACATGCATTTAACAGAATTTTTTTCTTTCTTTTTTTTGTCCAACTAAAATTCTATTTTTTTGTTAATCAGCAGGTCAATATTTTGAATGGGCTAAGACTACTACTTCTCTTCTGATTTCCCCACTCACCTATTGTTGGTGAGTCTTTGTACTTTCAAGGATACAAGACAGATTGGCCAGCTGGGCTCGCATGTCGAATCTACCAATTTGTATTCAGCTAAATGTTACCAAAACCCATCTAGATTTAAATCAACTTTATGTTTTCTCTGAGTTATCCAGTCAGGTGTCAGACTCTTCCAAACATTTGTAAACTTTAGAGGAAGGGCACACAAAGTGCACAGGTGACATAGCTTGTTGGATCAAAGTGTAATACACTTTCATAATGAAGGTATTAACCCAGAGGTCTTCACTGACAAAAGCTTCACTGGATATTCCATAGCATCCTCTTACAAGAGTTTAAGTAGAAAAGATATAACTGAGAAAATACTTATATCCATGACTTTAGTTTCTCTGTTCATCCTTTTAGTCCATTCTCTTGTTGGACCTCTTGTTTAGACCAATCTCTTGTCTTCTCTCTGTGAACCTTATTAACTTGTACCTCCATTCCTCCTTTTGTTGCCTCCTGAAATCTTCCCAACAGCTTAGATTATATAATGTAGTCTACATAATTCTTTTCTAAACCTACTCCTGTTTCCACCTATTGACACATGGCCCTAAATTCTATGAGATTATTGACAGTTGTTACTGCAAATACGTCTCTCCTAAACCCACTCTGGATACGTTTAGCTTTTGCACCTTTCCTTCACATCACTGGAATTCCTTTCCTTCTGCAGAGAAGAATGCACAAATCATCAGTTCTGCCATATCCTTATACTTGCCTCTCATCTGTTTCTCTTGTAAGTGACCACTGCCATGAAACTCTATCCTTTTCCTCCACTAATATAGAATTCTTATACAAATTTTTTGTTATAAAGTACCAAGAAGAAGCGTACTGTCACCTAGCATCTTTACACACAACTTTGTCACGAGCTGCCCTTATGTAGGGGAACCACATGGGTTGAGGATTTTGACAGTTGATGGATTACACCAAGATTTGCATTGCTTCCAGCTTTAAAAAGTTTTCCAGAATCATGATGTAACCAAGGCTTTCTTAAATTGAGATGAGAGAGAAGGGTGGTTTTTTTGTGAAATGTTTTCTCTGGGGTGCAGTGAACAACCAGAAATCTGCATGAAAACTAATGGAAGCAACAGAGCTTCAAGTGGTAGTATTTCTGCCCTAGCTTCCCAGCTATTTTCCGGTTTATAAAATATGCAGCATGAGTCATTAGACATGGTAATGACTATGGGATTTAGCCTACTGGGAAGATACTAAGATACCCTTGCTCTTTTATGGTGCTATGATTTGGAGTCTACAGAGATGACTTTTTTGTTGTATTCCATATTAAAAAAATACATATAAAATGTATTTTTAAAGGTATTTCAAAGCTGGCCATAATATCACATGTTTAACATGTCTCATTATTTTGAATTTTTAAAATTATCAATAATTTAGAATCTGCTAACAAATGGATCTTTTTCTAAATAAACTGATTAAGCTTAGTACAATGAATTTATAATATTTCACTTCAGTCTTCTTAATGTACTCTGTCCAAGACAAAGGTGTCCACAGGTTCTGATTTTTCACCTTTGCTTTGCCTATGTTTTAGCTTTTAATACATCACTTTACTTTGAAGGTACCTGTAACTCAAAGGGTTTTAAGGGTTTAAGATTAATTTCCCAAACAAATGCAACACAACTTAAATTTGTACAGTGACAGTCTCCACTCATCTGCTTCAGAGCATCTAATCTTATCCAGAACTTTGCAGTGTCACATTTAAGAAGAAGAATGACTTGGCTTGTGAATGACAGAACAATAGGTAACAGCTTTAAATTGGAGGAGGGGTGATTTAGATTAGATATCAGGAAGAAATTCTTTGCTGTGAGGGTGGTGAGGCACTGGAACAGGTTGCCCAGAGAAGTTGTGGATGCTCCATCCTTGGGAGTGTTTAAGGCCAGGCTGGATGGGGCTTTGAGCAATCTGCTCTACTGGGAGGTGCCCGTTCCCAGGGCAGAGGGGTTGGAACTTGATGATCTTTAAGATCCCTTCCAACTCTAACCATTCTATGATTCTAGGAATGGCAAGTATTTCTAGCAGTAAGGAAGAGGAATAGATCACTGTAGAGAGTAAAGGATGTCCATTCCAAGCCTCAAAGCTATTTTACAGATGAACACTAATTATTTTCCTGACTCTAACATTTATCAGAGGTGTCTCAGGTAACATGGAAAATTGAAAATGAATTTAGGCACATTTTCTTTGCTGGAAAATAGAAAGAATGCACATTGTTAGGTACATCTTTATTCTCCAACAAAAGGCCAAGATAATACTTGGCTTTTTGGTAGATATTTAGCTTCAGAAAATTCAGTAATGTCTTTAATTTCACTCTTGAGCTAAAGCTAATATTATAGCTAATTTTCCCATTAGAAAAGTGTTCAAACCAGAAGAGGAATTGTAGACCCAGAAAAAATGCTTGCTATATACAGTGTTCAGAAGATGCACTTTAAGATAACAGCCATAGCAATTCAGATAAAACACTTGAATGGAATTTTAGTCAGCTGCATAGTTTAATATTTAGTTAACACCTGACACTATTGGCCTACAGAAAAGAATAAAATACCTTTCTGCCTGTACTCATGTACTCTGAAGGAATTTGTAATTCTTTGGTCAGGTATAAAAAAATAATATTAACGTTCAGAGAAGCAATCTCCTATCCATTTTCATGGGATTATTAGCACTGATGCCCAAGATTTTGCTCCCCATGGAAGAAATACCAAATGAGATTCTAGATTTCAAGTTCCTTTAGAAAAATAGTGAAACAGTCTGGGAGAAATCCTAACAGCTTGTGCTTAGAACAGGTAAATTAGTCCAGCATGAATGGGCTAAAATGTCTGTAATTGTAAGATGATGTTTTCAGAATCTATCTTAAAAATATGATGGGCAGAACCAAAATCCTGGCTGCAAAATTTTTAACCTTATACATTAGAAATTCAAACTGTTCTGAATTTTTTTCTGTATGAAACTGGAAATAGCAAAGGAAACTTCCCTGAATTTGAAGGACCATTGGCAGTGAGATTCTCTGTGATGCCCAAAGGAAGCCCATGGAAACTATTGCTCATCACTAGAACTCACCTGCTGCATTCCAGAGGTAATACTGATTTAAGTCAGCTGCTAGTTTTGTTAAGCGATGTTGAGAAATGGATTGGGCAGCATACTTTCCACAGAAACGTGGCTTTTAACCACAAATTTTGCAGGTTCTCGTCAGAATACCTCTCAAAGACATTTTTATCTGGAAAACTTATTAATTACACTATTTTAAATTAGTTCCCTTTATTTTTCACTAGTTTCCCTGTTGCCACAATTCAGAAGCAGTAGTCTATGGAAAGACGCATGCAAACAATCAGTCACACAGGCCAAATGTACATCCACCCCACAGTAAGGATAAAAAATAAGCGTTTAATCAAGGTACAGGTTTAAGGCAGGCAGCTTTGCCCTGTGGCTGCAGCTGCTCCTTACTGCTACCTTCAACAGAGCCAGCAGCACTCGCTGCCATCACGGGCAACAGGAGACAGAGGATCTGCAGTTCTGAGAAAGGAGTATCCAAAGGGTAGGTGACTGCTTCTGAGAGAGGCTCTCAAACCTGGCCACATCTCATGGCTACCAGCCAGTGCAGTGTGTGAATAAGATTCTTTAGGTACATTTAGAGAAGCAGAAACAGTCAGAACTATGTGATATTTTAAAAGGGAAAGCAGTGCGTAATTAAATATATACTTAGCTTTAAATATACAAATAGCTTTGATTAATTTTTTTAAAGTGATTAATCTAATCACATGTTTATTTGCAATAATATGGTGTTTTAAAATAGAAAGAGATTATGTAGAACTGCTACTTTGGAACATTGGGATGGTATTTATACTTGCTTTTTAAAATAGAAACTCTGTAAGATTTAGCAAGTGTTAATAGTTAAATATATAATCAGTCTTCAAGGGATGTATGGAACAATACCATCAAGTAGGAAACTTGAAACCAAAGGACGAATTCCACATTATACACTAGACCAATTTAAGTTTATTTTTTCCGTTTTGCAGTCAAACTGAAACTGTAAAACTAGAAAGGATGGGGAAGATTTGTTCTTCTCAACAAGCAGTTTGCTTGCAACTGAATTTTAAAACAAGTTGGAAAAAAATTAACTACCTGAATCACTTATGATACTACCCCTTTAAATCGGCTTTTGAACAATGCCATTTAATGTTTCTGGTAATGACATGAAGGAAAACACAAAAAGTCATTAGTAAAAGAGTGGGATATCATGACAAGGACCAATCACCAATACAAAGTAATACAGGTAACTTGATTTATAGATATCATAATGTCTTTGGTTGAGCAACAGAGGACTAACTTTGCTTCTAATACTGGAGAAAACTGCCCTTTTAGAAGACTCTAGTATCTGAAATCATGAAAATATTTACTTTATAGCCAGTTGGACTATATGGGATTTGAGATCTTAAGTGTTTTCGAGCCTTGCTACATGCAGGGATGAAGAGGAGCGAGGCCTGGGCATTTGACCCAGGCTGGCCAACAGGATTACCAGGAACATCACATTCAATATAAATCAGAAAAGTTTGATGCATAATTCTCTCCCTTGATGGCAGTGAACTCCTTGACCCAGTGCAAGACCCCTGAGCCTTTTCCTTCCTCCAGAAGCTGTAGTGCTTGCAGTGTCCAACATTTATTGTCTGTTGCTGGGAGTGCACAGCTTCCTGATGATATAATTGGTTGAGTATGATTATTGCATATCTTATATTGGTATCAGGATTAATACTGGTTCTTTAGTATTATTGTTAATTATTTAGTCTTCTAGGAAATCTATTTATATTTCAACCCTTGTGTTCCTTTGCTTTCTCTGATTCCCCTTTCCGGGTAGGAAGGGGTCATTGAGTGATAGAATAATTTTCTAAACAACAGTAAATTGTTATGGGTTTTCTCAAACCATAGGTAAACCGCTATATGCTTCAATAGGGAACATACTTACATCTGAAGCCAAGATGCAGACAATCATTTATTGCCAGAGACTCTATCCCAGGAGTAATTACCCATAATAAGGTGATGTGATCATGGTGGTAGCTAATTGTCATTCCAATGAGAAACCTGGGGATAATGTTATCCTTCATGACTGTTATGCTACTAAAATGAACATTACTGAAATGTTTTGTAATTTGGATGTCCATGTTTCAAGAAGGATTTCAAGAAACTAAACTCAGTTTGGAAAAGAACCAAGGCATCATTAAAGGGTTGGAAACTATGTCTTACAGGTAGACATTAAAGGATCTTGATCAATTTAGCTTATCAAATAGAAGATTAAGGAATAATTTTATCACTCTCAAAGTGCCACAAACCAGATAAAGGATAATTCTGTCTAGAAATCAAAGAGTAATAATACCAAATACCTAGAAGTAAACTTAAGCATAGTGGTATAGAAATTTGTGCCACAATGCTGCCATTGAACTAATGTGCCAGTCTGATAGTGATAGGTGTTACTGGGACTTGTACCAAGGCCTGTGATAGACACTACACAAACAGTAGTTCTAAAATCAACATAAAGCACCTTTCTGGCAGGTACTTAACTTCAGCTTCAAACATTAATTAATGAACACAAATAATGGAACTTTTGTGAATCTGGAATTTGGAGATTAATTAAATTCTCTCAGCTGGCCTGAAAAACAGTGAAAACTGTCATCTTAGTTGCTAGTGAGTTGAGTCACCCAAATAAAATAATAAAACAGAGGGAGAGGTAGCAAAAAGGTGAAATGTGAATTGATAAAAGGCCTCTTTGAAAGAAAATTCAATTTCCCTTATGATAAATATAGCACACTAGTTGAATTCTGATTCTTTAGAGGAATGATTCATCGGTGTTTTTGATAAAATTTTTACCAAGAAGTGTTTCACGTCTTACTGTTTGGATAGAAAACTAGATAGAACTTTTGGATAGAAATTCTTCTTGGTTTTAGTGAAATTTGATTACTGAAAGTTAAATGACATTAACAAATCAGTCTATAAGTTTAAAATAAAATTTCTCTGCCCTATTTAAAAATCATTAAAGAGAAAAAAAAAAACCAGTTAGACTACCTTTTACTGTTGTTTTCTATTTTAGATTAATTTAATTTGCAATCAAGTTGCCTTCTTTAAAGTAATCTATTTTAGAATGGAAGTATTCTTCGTGTAGCTATAAACCAGTATGCCCAAAACTATTGTAGACATATGGACTTTAATGCTCAATTTCTTCTTTCCTAATTCCATTATTGTTTCTCTATTTATTAAATTCCTTCTCCATTTATAAAATGGTAAGTTATGTAAAGCAAATACGTTGACCTTTAAAATGGAAATTCTGTACTGATTAGTTTCATGCTTGTGTGCATTTCTGTGTTGGTTTATTTTGTTTCAGCTAACTGCAAACAATTAAAAATACTTGTTGAAAAAGAAAACCAAAACTTTTAATGCATATTATAAAAAGTCCTAAATCAGTTTTCTCTTCTGACTACTTCTGGAAAGCAAAAATGAACACTTCAGTTCTTTGTCCATGTAGTCAAATTTATCTCTATGGAAACTCCTAGACGTTGATCATATAGTGGTACAGGACAAAGGTTTAAAATCTAGAATTTTCTCCCTGATGCATGACAAACCATAAGTTTCCATAAGCAATAACCATAAGCATCCATAACCATAAGCACCCATAACCATAAGCAATTCCATCTTTAAAATGGTGGGAAAACTAAAAATTACAATAGGTGTTATTGAGCTTTGAAATGTCCCGGGGCTTCAGTGTTTGCAATGGACTTCTTACTAGAAAAGAATTGACAGAGAAAATGCAAACTTTTAGAGAGGAACTGAGATTAGATTTTTAAAACTGCACATGTAACTTAATCGTGTAGAAAACTCTTGTCCACAAAGATTAAATGGGAGGACTTCAAACACTGATTCTTCAGCCTTCCACCTTTTCAGAAAGATATAACAAGATGCTTTCTCATTTCACTCCTCTCAGAATGTTCTGACTGGCCTAATTGGCTTATACTGTAAAGGTCAGCTCCTGGAAAATCCCATGGAACTGCAGTAAAATTAATATTACAGTTCAAATTTATAGAAGCATAATGAAGAACTTCAAATACTGTTTATGAATACTTATTAATATTTAATTTCATTTACAAATCTATTTGTAGCTAGAAACTGGTCAAAAATGTGCAAATCAGACAGAAATTAGATATTTTGCTATACTCTATATAAGGGCAAGTCAGATGCTACTGAAGCAAAAAGGAACCAATAACTTGAACTTGTGTGAGAGCATTACAGACTAACTCAACCATAGCAGATCTCATATAAAGTAGGTGGTATAACAGAGCAACACAGAAATACAGTATTGCTGACCAAAACAGATGTAATAGAAAAAGATAGACAGCTGTCGGAAAATAAAGTTAATACTCATGAGTTCAACACTGAATAAGGACCAGTTTCTTCATTTTACTTCTCTTTCCATAATGACCAACAACAAAATGCTGTAAGTCATAATAATACTCAGTATATAGTATATCATCTAGCATACTCTTCCCCTATTACTTTTACAATTTCTAGTCAAAAACTGCTTTAATCCTGTATCTTAATACCAGGATCTAGAAACTCAGTAGAAAGCCATATATATTCATTAGTGACATAACCAGTGTGAGGTTACCTCTAAAGCTTGCTTTGCACTTAAGTGCTTAACTTGGACTTCCGCCAAGTATTTTGATTCATTTAACTCCTATATGAAGATCTAGAAAGCAGACTTAACATATAGATGTTCACAGCAGAAGGTGGAGGAAATTCCCCTTGCCGCTGCTGTGTAAGGACTTTTGAATTGACATATCACAGCAATCTCACCTATTACCTCACTGGCCTGTTTCCTCTCCAAAAATGCCCACATTTTTACTGCCTCAAATATCTTCTTTTGCATGCATGCAGAAGAGGTCAGAGATTTTTATATCTGTGACGGTTTTTCAGAGCTCTCTCCATCCGTGCTCTCTCCCAAAATGCTGTGGTGGTGTTCACTTCTCCAGGAATAAGGCTAGCTCTGTATCAAACTGTCCCTGTTACAATTACATCATGAAATGGTGCCTTGTAGACAGAAAGGTGGTAGGCAGAATACCATAAGGTTGTGTATGTCAGAGAAATAAAGTGAAGGAATTGTACACCTTGGAAACCAAGAATAATATGAAAAGAGNATCATGAAATGGTGCCTTGTAGACAGAAAGGTGGTAGGCAGAATACCATAAGGTTGTGTATGTCAGAGAAATAAAGTGAAGGAATTGTACACCTTGGAAACCAAGAATAATATGAAAAGAGGTCAATTTTGGGTTTGCTTTTTTTTGGTTGGTTGTTTGGTTTGGTTTGGTTTGATTTTTCATGTGGTGCAGATAACATTCATCATTATCAACGCAAAGCGAGTGAAGGTGCATGAATGGTGGCATTTAAATAACTTCATCATGCCAGAAAATTCCACCTCTCCATTTCTTGCCATAAAGTATGTCTGGTTCCAGGCACTTTCCACATGCTGGTGCTGCTGCAGGGGTTGGTTGGTAGACAAGGAATATGTCAAATTAAGCATCTGAATAAGTAATAAACTCTTGCAGTTTTTTAGGGCTGGGAACCTTTATTCTATCCATGTTCTATAGCATGCCTGTGTTCCTTTTATATTGGTCCTTTTTTCTAAGTAGTTCTTCCATCATTCTTATATTTATTAGATACAATTTCTCTTTTGCCTACCTTTCGAATCTACTCCTACTGTTCAAATCCTCAAATAGTCTATGAAAAGCTAAACATAAATTCAAATATGTTCTCCTACCAGCTTGAGATATATTAATAAGACATTTTGATCTACTAAGTTTACAAGCTAATAAAGGTTCAGTTTGGTAGTTCCCATTTATTGCACATTTATTTTCCAGTTTAGATTTTAGTACTCTGTAAATTTTAATTGTTTTTATTAACTATCAGCAACTCTCCTGGGCAACGAATACTTTGGAAGACATCTTCACATGATTTGTAATAATTCATACTTTTTCAATGGGAAAAAAACATTTTTAAAAATGTGTGTATACATTGATGTACTTACAGAAAAATTTGAGGTGTACCAGACAGTTTTGTTACCAAGGATCAATTCTGTAGATTCCCTGTGCTCTTTCACTGCAGCTATCTTTATTTCTGGGGTTTTTTTTGTAAATAGCGTGCAGTTAAACTTTTATTTTTCTTTCATTGTGCAGTTAATTTTCCTCATCTAGTCACTGTTGAATATTCTAATGGTAAAACTGAGAATGGTAACTTTGCATTTGATTGTAGGGGAAATGCAGTGCACAGAAGCAATTGTACATTTTGGCTTTCCCCTGCAGAGCAGCAAGGTTCTAATTTACTCTGCTGTTTGGTCGTAGGTTGTTTGATGTGGGTTGTTTTGTGTGGTTTTTTTCAAATTTGGAAAGAATTCTAATGATGCTTTGCAATAGCATCTTTGTATTTAAATGATAAAGTTAGAATCTTACCTAGGAGATACCATTAGCCAGAATATTTCTGCAAAATCATAAAACTTACTTCCGGTGCTTGATTTAAAAAAAAAAAAAAAAAGAAAAAAAAAGCTGAAACTACATGCCTTTTTATAACTATTTACCGAATCAGAGAACAGTATTATCCTCTGAATGATTTAAACTGTTGGTTATAACCTATTGGTTTTCTGTACCTAGTGAATATGCATCACCCACCTATCTTGAAGAGAGAGGTCCCAATAAACTACGTGAATGAGCTTTGATGACTCTTCTAAATTATCCCTGATTGCCCTTGCTTCTATTTGCATGGATCTACTACATTTACTTTCAAACACAGTGTACTCAGGTATATACTACTGGGTGAATGGCAAAATTGTTCCAGGGAAAATGCTTCTTTGATGTTAGCCGTGTGAATTTCTCAAAATACAAGCCAGTCATAAGGCTACATCTTCGCTACATAAACACAAAGACACTTTAAAATACACTCTTCCTCTCTGTTTATCGAATACCACTTAAAGGAACTATTGAATATTTCTTGCCTGTTTATTTTCATACATTACAAAAACTATTATAATGATTTAGCACTCTGTTCAGTAGAACAAGGAATTGCAGAAATATCACAGAGGATGTCCTTTGAGAGGGACTCCTTTCAATGGCATCTAGTGATAGGATGAGGGGTAATTAGATACCAGGAAAAAAATTTTCACTTTGAGGGTGGTGAGGCACTGGAACAGGTTGCCCAGAGAAGCTGTGGATGCCCCATCCCTGGAAGTGTTCAAGGCCAGACTGGATGGGGCTTTGGGCAACCTGGTCTAGTGGGAAGTGTCCCTGCACACAGCAGCGGTGTGGAACTAGTTGGTCTTTAAGGTCACTTTCAACGTAAGCCATTCTATGATTTTTAAATAATTTTATAATAGGACTACTGCTTTTACTTTCTGTGCCCCTGTTAGTTATTAAAAAAAAAAAAAAAATTGTGCAAGGTCACTGGTATTAGGAACCCTGTCTTTCATGGGAGTGTAAAAATAAATCTGTCTGTGAGGAATCATAGTCATGACATTTTTACTCTTTCTCTCTGTATCTGCCTTTCTTCATTTCAATTGCAGCTTCTGGGTTTTTTTTTCTGAATAGAATATTTTTGACATACGAAAATTCAAGCATTATTATTTGCATTCTGATCATGCATAACTATTCTCCATCTTTGCTGCTTCAGCATATGCAGTGGAATGAATGACCTGCGTTTTGACAGAGAGAGGTTTGGATGAGAGCTAGCTGGTAGAACTAAAAATGAAAAAGATCAGAACCTGAAGTTGAAGAAGGTCACTGGAAGAATTGGTATGAGTTATAATGTTACCTTTTCTGAGGACACAAATTCTTTCATCATAAAGCAGCTAAATAGGTCAGGAGTTATACATTTACTATCAAAGTGCTCTGTTTCAGACAAAGGTATGGGCTTTGGTGAGGGACTTCCTGTGTCTATATAGAATTTTAGGGCTTTGCATCACTTTAGTACTGTAGAATTTAGTACTTCAGTACTGAAAGTTTAGAAAGCTGTCTACATCTAAGTGAATTGAGTATAAAATATTTTGCAAGATTTCAAATTAGAAACCATAATTTTTCTCTCTTTCAATATAGAATTAGTGCTGGAAAGGCCAGTTTAAGATTTTTCTTGGTCCTCTCTGGCCAATTCTGCACCTTCTTACAGCTACTTGGAGCAAACAGCCTCATGTTGGGTCAAACTAGCATCTTCCTGCCATGAAGGTGGCAACTCTAGTCACCTGCTGAGTTCCTCTGGAGTGAGATGTTCTTCATCATAGCAGGATCCACCCCTGGCCATAGACATGAGACTGTGGAGGCTCAAAAGTACATATTAAGGTTTATGGGTAAGTTGCTTGGCTGTGCAGATGAATTAAATTTAAAGTTAAGTTACCTAAGCACCAATAAACTCCAGTTATTAGCCAGGAGCCTGGAGTATTAGCCATTGTGTAAACATGTGGTAAAAAGACTGTCCTATTTTATTTTGTGCATGTGTCTGAAATTACTTAAGAAATATTTATTTATTAACATTCTACTTTTATTTTATGTCATCTATTTGTTCACTACATGAAAGTCAATAATGTCCACAGAAATCATTTTAACAGTATTAGAAGTTTACAGTTTAGCACCTAAATGCGTTTTTATTGTCTTCTTTTGACACAGTCTCATGATACAACAATATGTGTTCATGTCTAAGAGAAAATAAAACTAAGAAAGCATCAATGAAGCCAGCTAGAGAATGGCATATTGATGAACTGCATTTTAAACAGTGGTACAAGTTGCTTCTTGGAGGGCAACATTTAAAACTGCAAGTGCCAAATTGAGAGCATACGCTCCAAGGCCAAAACCATAATTTTATAAATGTGTATGTGTTCCACTTTATCTTTATGAGTAACCTTGTTGGTTTTCACTGCACTGAGAACCTGCATCTGGAACATGCTGAACACTGGGTGCTCAGAACTTCAAACTCTCAAAGAAATGGGTGGGAGTTAATGGGACCTTATAGGTTGTAGTGGGACTTTACATTTGTGCTGGACTAGGAGTGAGACTTGTACATGCTTCAGTGTATAAAGAAAATATTTGTTTATCACACAGCAAAAAGCTTTTTAAAATTTTACTGCGAGGATAAAGAAAGCGCCTCAGCTTACACAACCTTTCTCCCTGTCCTACTCCCTCCTGCCTAAAAGTCCTGCTCTTCAGCACACCACTGTGTGTGGTTTTCACCTTTATTTTCATGTTGATTACGTGTTACTGAAACATTTGAAGATGTAGAAAGCTCCCTCCCCAAATACATGAGCCCTCATAGGAAAACCTTTCCACAGAAGGGTAAATCTGGCCATATATACCACTTTCTGTTTGCTTTACACTTGATTAATGCGATGCCCGTAAGAACATATGCAAGCATTAATTCTGATTAACTTTTATTGCACTGCTAGCATGCCCTTAACTTTTAAAACTAATTGCCCTTGCTCTTGTGTTCGGATCTGTTTTATAAAGTGTAGTCTTCCATGACTCTTACTACAACTTTTTCAGACACACGGATGATGTAAAATTTTCAGAACAATTAACTGGTTGAACTTTTACCCAGTCACGTGCCCAGATCAAACTCTCGTCCAATATAGAGAAAATTCTGAGATGGAACAGTTTTTGACATCTTTCCATACAATGCATTTTGTAAATACTCTTCCTAAGTGAATGCTGGATGTTTTCATCTATATTTAGAAGCTTGAATGGATGCCCTAATCCCAGTTAACAAATTCTCAACTACAATATTAATAACATGTCTGAAATGAAAAGACTCTTCTATTAGCTGAATTAATAAGTTGGCCTAAAGCCTGCAGTCTTTCTACTTTGGTATACAGCTAGTTGCAGATCCAGGCTTTTGTTACCTTGGTGAGCTTCAGCCTCATTCTTTCCNGGAAGAGAATGTATGTCTTTGCTGTCTGCTGACAGCAGGAGATAATTCATCATCCAGTAAAGCTCTTTCCATCCTAGGTCTTGGCCTAAATCCAGATTGTCCTAGGTCCAGAATACACTGGCTTTAGCTAGATCAGCTTGTAATTGGCCTTTGGCTAACTCCTCTATGAGCCCAGTCTGATACTGGGTTGTAACTATTCAAAGCTGGTTTATTTGATGCTGGTTAGATTAGCTTGTTCTCATGGAAAAGGAAAATAATCATTCATTTTCTGAGCACATTTCAGGCTAGGTTGGTTTTGTTTTTTTTTAAAGTAAATCAAATTATTAGACCTTCTATAGTGAAAAAAAAATAAATAGGGGATTGCCTTACCAGATCTTTTGACCTTAAACTCTATGAATTTTCATCCCTGAATGAAGCTATATCCACTTCAAATAGGCATGACTTGCTTCCATCAGTGAAGGTGAGAATATGGTTGCTGGTCTTGGTTTCAGAGTCACTCAGAGGATTTAGAACAGCTCATCTATGACGAACAGTTTAAAGACAGCCTGTTGTTGGTTCCTACAGTCTGCGTCTTTCCATTACAGAATACTGGATGATAAACAGACTACAGGGAGGAACCAAATAACTGGGAAGGAGTAACACCATGCCCACATGTGACAGAGATATTGATAATAGCNCACTCTCCTATATGTCTGCGTGCATCTTCTGCCTCTAGTCTTGTTCTCGCTTTATTAGCTCTCTGAAATATATTTTTTTGTTCTGTATTTGCAAAACACTTGGCACAGGAGAGCTGATCATCCTGACCATGGTACCTAGGCATTAAAAGAATATGCATGTTAAACAATCTCTTTTTTTAAAAGCCAGTTACTATATTGGGGTGCACTCTTTATGTGCACAGAAATGTTTTGATACCATGGGATGCAGAGGGATGAAATTTGCAATATATAGCCCATATTATGTTCACAGAAATGTTAGAAAATAAGCAGGCACAGCATCGCAAGCAATTGAGAATCTATT
>VZTM01028397.1:42556-57002 GCA_013400555.1 Jacana jacana | reverse complement strand
AAAAACAAAAACAAAACCACAAAACCAAACAACTAAGGATTAAGGTAGAGAACTAAAAATAACTGATATTCTCTGGACATTATTTCTATAAGACAGGTATACAACTGTGTGGAAAAAAGTGACTGCCAACAGCCCATTTTCAAACTTGAAGAATATGCCTGAGAAAGTCGCAGCACAGTTTAAGTCATTAATAACTCAGTGGAACAGGAAATAGTCCTAAAACCTGGGCAAAGCACAGAAGTGGAAGAGACTGCAAGCAATTTGAAAGAGAAGATTCAAAGTAAGTGTGATAATTAGTGGGGGAAATAAAGGAATTAAATAATTCAGATGAAATTTTATATAGTGCAAAGGTTTGCATTAAGAGAGAAACTCAAATATACAGTAACTGAAAGGGAAGGCTGGAAAAGAAAGGACTGGGTAAGTTGGATCACAGACCAAATATGAGTCAACTGCAGATGAAGGTTTCAAAACAGAATAATATAATTCTGTGCTTTTAAAAAGAAAGCTCTACGTAAAACAGTGAAGGAAATTATCCCACTCTACTAATGACTAGTAAAGCCTCTGCTACATCTATTTTTGTCTCTCAATTTTAAGAAAGATGTGGTAAACTGGAAAGTGTCCTGAGGAGAACAAAGAACAAGGAGAAATTTATAAAATGTGACCTATCAGGAAAAACAGAACTGAAGACAGAATGATAAACATCAGCCAATGTTGACTTTAAAATTTTTGAAAGTCACCACTTATCCTGTTTCCGTCAAAGGATGGCAAGAAGTAATCAGCTTCATGTATGACAGAAGACTTAGTTTAGGTGTTATGAAAAGCCTTTCTAGCTGTTAGAATAAGCTTACATAAGGAAACAGGCTGCCTTAAGGTGGATGCAAGAAGGCTGGTAGCGGAGGGAAATAACCCCAGGATTGTTGTGGCATGAAGACAAAATTTTCAGCTGCAAATGAAGTCAAATGAATGCAATAGGGTTAGGAGGAAAAATACATTGGCTCTCCAGCAAATAGCCCCTTTCACTCACGGTCTCTGCAACATAAAATATTCATGGCCAATTCCCTTGCTGGTTAAAATCAGTACAGTTCCAATGGCTTAAGGTTTTTCTTGGTTTGTATCATCAGGTGCCATTAGACCTTGTCCTTTGTCTATAAAATGAAAAGGAGTAATGCTTTTAACAAGAGACAGCTGTGGACAGCTTTGGATGATAGCATTGCACCAGTGGCTAATTCCCTACCATCTCAACTGAGTGTCACAAGAGGCTGTGCTTCTACATCAGGGACATGCTCTTCTGGGTTTTTAGCTATATTTTACTTTCTGCTATAACTATGGTTACATCTAGCAACCTTCCTCCTGTCCTTCCATTACACAGACCATCCAGGTTTATAGTCAGTCCATAGCAATCCAATGCATCAGACAGGAAGGTAACAGTTGCAGCAAAAGACACAGCAAAACTCACCAAATGAGGCATAAGGATATTAAGTCTGTAACCCTGAAGCTACATGAGAAATATTTATTTACGTCCATCTTGGTATTCTGGCCAGCCAGTTCTGTTTGGATTTGTAAATAGTCTGGCTAAAATGAGCTGTTTTTCTTAGCAGCTGATTTTAAAGTTTCCTCTTGTGAGGAAATTTTCTTGTTGTTTTGCAGATAAAAATCAAATATATTTTGAAAAGACTGTCTACATCCATGGGGGCAGAATAATATTTTGATAGAGGAAATGCCAATGTTTCTCTGCTTCATTCTCGGCCAAAGTCACTCACCAAGGTATGGGAGGTGGTAGGGGAAGGTCAGGTCTTTGGATTTACGTGCATTTTGGCTAAGTTTCTTCCCGGCTTGAGAAGATTATTTGGGAACTTTCGGCTTCAACAAACAGAGATATTATCTATGATTCTCTTTGGGTAATCAGTTTGCTTAGTGCTCTTACAAATGTGGAAAACCTTTTTCTTAAAGAGATATTGCTTGATAATCTGACCAGTTCTCATCTGTTTTGAATCTCCTGCTCTGGGTTATAGTCGCTGCCGAAGTGTTAAAATGAGCACACTGCAGTGCAGGATGCTCACAGTTCAGGATCTCCTCAGAATTAAAGGCATCATAGAGTCTACACATAGCAAGTAGTATCATCATGAAGTGACCCACCTTCTACACAAGAGCTATTGATAAGATTGATTTTCAAGCTGCTGCTCCGCTTAAAATGTAGAGTATAGCACCAGTCACCTGCTGCTCAGCTTCAAACCTGAGGTGCCCCAGAGTGGCACCTGACTAGTTCTCCTTCTGACACATAACAGGGTCTGAGTGCCCTAACTGATGGACTATAAAAGCCTTGCTCAAAAATTCAGCTGCTGGTGTGCAGTCCCACCCTGCCCCAGCAAAAAAACCTCCCTTTGTCCCCATTTGACCTAGTACATTAGAGAGGATGAGAAGGCATTTGTCAGATGCCTCACCAGATACTGCCAGATGTTGCCAGATGCCTTGCCAGAGTTTACCCTGCAACCGTGGGGCTGTCACAGCTCCTTCTCTAACCTGTTCCTGACGCAGTGCTGGTACAACCCACCCCTCTCTTGGAGCAGCTTCCCGAGGTTGAGTCGAGGCAGAAGCTTTCAGTACCAGGCAGTAAAACTTTGGGCATCAAAGTGCAACGCAGGCTCAACAGCAACAGTCAAAACACACTGACAATTTCTTAAAGCGTTCCACCTAAGAGCAGGAAATGACTATAAAAAAGCACTGAAGCACTGCATCAGCAAAAGGTTCAGAGATAAAATAAACACTGTAAACATAATACAGCCTTTCATAGTAGGAGAAAGACTGAGGGAGGAGGAACAGTACAGCCTTTGCTGTTTTGACTGGCATAACTGCTTGTCTCGCTCTGACAGGTTGCCAGGTTAAGGTTTTGTTTTGAATCAGTCATTTCCCTTTGAACAGTGGCAACTGTTACCATTGTTACCCTGTTACACTGAATATAAAACAAAATTTCCACCAGCAGCTTTCCTACCATATGTTTATTCTAGGAGGCAGCAGGCATCTAGGATTTGGTAGCAGTCACAGCAAGGAAACATTTGCAGGACCTGTCTCAACAAAATAATTACCTCGATCACAGCAATACCACACAGAAGACATTGAGTTCACAACTGTTGTCCATGAGATCTAACCTAAGACATCTAATAATGTCAGGATTTTTTTCCTCTTGAATTATCACATTGTTATTTCAAGAATCATCCTTCTGAAGCAGAATGCATACACTTGAAGTATTAGTCTTGCAATGCTGTTGAACATGTTTTAACCGCAAAATTATTTAACATATTTTCTTGAAACACTTTCTGCTTTGTCTCCACAATAAATTTAGCCACATCCTGGTGAAAATAGCACCACATAGAAAAGTGATATAAAGGGTTTAAAGCATGGTTTCATAAGGGTTTCATATTAGCACAGCTTTAATTATGAAGACATCTTTAGTGGATCCAAAACTACCATGATTCCCTAATTACTGATGGATAACATTTTAAGTGAGGTGACATGACCCCTGTTTACTTACAATGTAGGTTTTTCCCTCCTAATCCTTTAGATATGTGCAAATAGATATACTGAAATCAATTAACTCTCCTTATAAGAATACCTTTTGAGTTAAATCAGATCATTAAAACAGTGCTTAGTAGTTAATAAAACAGTTCAATAAATAATGAATGCTCCCTCTTTGGCCAAGTTCATAGAATGAATGGCAAAGTACCAGTAAGCTCTCACTCTTAAACAAATTCACATAATATTTGGTAAAATAGCTAGAAGTTACCAGAAGTGGTTGAGAATACACTACCCATATGGTCTCCTGAACTTAAAAATCTGAAGTCTGATGTAATGTTACAGGCATCGGATGATAGTTTATTAATAACAGCTTGTATTTTTGAAAGAACCTAGAAAAGTTAGACTCCCAAATCCAGCTGCCCTTTAAAGGGAAATTCTTGCTAAATCCCATAGGTTCTTTTGAAATCCCAGACATCATTAAGAAGTAGGAGAGGAGAAAGACATCATTTTGACCTTAAAAGGAATCTACTTTCAATAATGTCGGCTGCTTGATATTGAACGAATGAGGTACTTTTTTTTGTAAATGAGAATGTGTGGTCTTCTCCAATCCCAGAATTTACCTAGCATTCACACAAAATCACAGAATGATATGAGGTTGGAAGGGAGCCCGGAGATCACCTAGTCCAACCCTCCTGCCAAAGCAGGTCCTCTTAGAGCAGGTTGCATGGAAACTCGTCCAGGCAGGTTTTGAATGTCTCCAGAGACAGAGACTCCACCCCCTCTCTGGGCAGCCTGTTCCAGTACTCTGCCACCATCAAAGTGATGAAGTTCCTCCCATTTAGATGGAACTTTGTATGTACAAATGTGTGCCCATTTCCTTTTGTCCTGTCACTGGGCACCACTGAAAACTGACTGGCTCCCTCCTCTCAACACCCACCCTTTAAGTATTTCTAGGTGTTAAACAGATCCCCCCTCAGCCTTCTCTTCTCCAGACTAAAAAGACCCAAGTCCCCCAGCCTTTACTCCCAAGAGAGATGTTCCAGGCTCCTAATCATCTTTGTGGTGCTTTGCTGCACCCTCTCCAGCAGTTCCTTGTCCTTCCTGAACTGGGGAGCCCAGAACTGGAGACAGTACTCGAGATGGGGCCTCACCAGGGCAGAGTAGAGGGGCAGGATGACCTCCCTCAGCCTGCTGGTTACATTCTTCTTCACGCAGCCCAGGATGCCATTGGCTTTCTTGGCCCCAAGGGCACATTGCTGGCTCATGGTCATCCTGTTCACCAGGACTCCCAGGTCTTTTTTGTCAGAGTTGCTCTCCAGCAGGTCAGCCCCCAACCTGCACTGGTTCAGGGGGTATATTCACCTTCACCTTCACATTGACCTTCACCTTGTTAGAATAAATTTCTTGTATAGAAGTCCTGTAGTTTGTTTATTTATTATGCTGCAGGTAGTTAGATAATCTCCTTTTGATTTATTTATTTAGCTGCATCTCCACTTTTAAAGGGATACAACACAAGACAGGCACTCTTTTTTCCTATTACCTAACCCCTCCACTCTATTTGTTTTCCAGATCCCAGAGGACATCAGGAAAAGCAACACAGAAAAAAATAAGAAGTAAGAGAGGAAGAACACGTAATAGATGTTAAGATATGCACAGAAAAACACAGAAGTGAAAAACACACAAATTATATTCAAGGTTTTTGATTTGTTGTTTTTTCTTTTATTAACTTCTGCTGAAGACTAACGAGCTTTTCATTACATCACATTATGTGTAATTAAAGTGTGTTACATTTGCAGATTTTGAACAACTGATGTGGTAAAGTAAGTTGTTGGAAAATATGTATAAAGACATTTGGACTGAAGTATTTGTATCTTTTAACTTAATAACATTCAGTTAAATAAAATCCGACAGCTTCCTTGTTAAAACTATGAAGTGATGTAGGACATCCTGCCTCAAGAATTCCTCAAATGTAAAATAAACAGTATGTAAAGAGGACACACTTCACTCTCTCAACAAAATGTTCCCATCTTTTGGCTGAAACAAGGAAGCTGCATAAAGTTAGCTGCATGTCCCAATAATCAAGGGAAGGAATTGGAAAATAATCCTGCCAATTGAAACTGCGGGAGTTCTTTTGGCCAATGCAGTGTCAACACAGTGTCACTTTGGCCAACCAAATGGGCTATTGAAAAACAACAACAACAAAAAAATAATGTAGAGTTGTCAGAAGTGCTCATGAATAGATATGGCCAAATTTTCCAAAGGCAGAAACCCTTTTCAAGCAGACAAAAGACTCAGCATGACTTATACACCTGTATTTGCCAAAATGCCACACACAAATGTCTGAGGGCAAGTGGATGGGAAGAAAAACAAAAAACAAACCAGTGGAAAATGTCCAGGCCCCACTTTTTTCACAGGAAGAAGCCCAAGAGGAATTTTGTGTTCTCCAGTGTTCTGGAGGTCAAAACTTCCAAATACACAAGAAATGAAAATCTGTACAAATGTAATCCACAATATGAACAATATGAAATTATGGCAACTTGCACATAATCTAATCTCTGTGTTCAGCAGTAACAGTTGCACTTGTAAACGTGTGAAGAAACCGATCTTTAAAGACAGTGTCAAAAGTGATCATAAAGTGCCAGAATCTTCTGCTGCAGAATTCTTCTAAAAGTTGCTGACCCACTGATAACACAGGGAGGGAAGTAACATCTATTGAAGCCAGTGACTCTTCTTGCAGCTACTTAAGTGGAGCGTTGTCATCCAAGTATTCCAGGTGGTTGAGATGGCAGAGGTCTCTGGATTTAGGGGGTGAGAATAAACTTTACTTTATTCTTTTACTTCAAATTTATTTCTACTTTGGTGGACACCCTATACTTTTCCAAGACCCTTAAATGAAATAGAAAATTGTTAACTGAGTCAGAAGACATCTGGCAAACTTATTGGAATGCTCTGATGGTGTTCAATGAAATCTGCTCCACAGAGGAGCTTTACCTAGCTCTGGTCAAAATAAGACAGCTGTTCGTTCAGCTGGAATGAGCAGTCAGAGGTGTCTGAAGAAATCAGAAATATGACAAATACATATTGCCCTCAGATGAATCAAAAAGGGCCTTTCCTGGCAAAAAGCCAAGCATTCAAAGAAAAATGATTGCCAGCTGAAGACTGCATATCTCTCTAGAAGTATTTCCATAGGGACAATTCTTTGGATCAAGATGATGGGAAGGAGAAGATTTGTCAGCATAAACTCTACATCCACAAGCAGCTTTCTGAGAAGTGTCAGCCAAGATGGTTTTGTGGCTTGCATGAGATCTACATTGAATAGACCTGCTGCCAAATCAAGATTCTTGACTTTGTACACAGGGGCTGTTTCTCAAACAAGTTTAAAGGGTTCAGTATGAAGGAAAAAAAAAAAATCAAAAGAAGCAGCAAAGAGAAAAGTGCAAGCAGAGAATATAGGAGTAGTCATGGAGACAGTTCAGTTACTGAAAGGTTTATACACAATTGAGTTGAAGTGGGTGAGGTAACAGAGGGGCAACTTAGCAGAAAGGTTATAAATTTAACAAAGTGGAACCAACAGAGTGGTACATGAAACCAGACAGTAGAACCCTAACAAGACATGGAGAATCAGTCACAATTGGAATATGGATATTGAAATACATGATACTCTTCTAAAAGCTAGAAATAAAATCAGGAATAGAATACTGCCATAGTTTAATAAAGAACATTTCTGCCAGTAAAAATTTTCAATAACATGGATAAAACTGAAGTTTTTAAGGTCAAAATCAATTTGAATGAAGGGCTGTAAAATGAACCAGGGTCAGAAGTTTGCCATTGCCTCACATGGGTCAAATTTGAACCTGGATGAGGGCTGCATTAATATTTTGTTGGAAAGAAAATGGCTATCAGAAATTGTATCATTGTGCGGACACATAAATTTCCCAGACATGGATTGGAAAAAACATGCTACCAAATATGGTAGGATCCATTTATTCCTGAATGTGATAGCCAACATATTTCTTCAGCAAGTGTACTGTGACTAATAAATACTATTATAAAAAGGTTCTGGTCAGCTGGAAATGACAGATCAAGTAAAAGACCTGGGCATAGAACCTAATCACAAGATACTGTGAGTCACCAGTATAATGATAAAGTGTGATGTGATGCTAGCTCAAAGCAAAAGCAAAATATTTCCAATAGAAAGAGGGATGTATTAATATCATTATACAAGATACAAATAAGTTGCAGACTGTGTTCTTTGTTATTTTGTGGGCTAAGATTAATATAGACCTGAACAGGTAGAAAGAAGGACTAGCCATCTTTGTAGGTGTCGGCAACTGAGGGTCTACGTTGGGAGGAGAGACAAAAATGGGAGCACAGACAAAATTTGGTTGCTCTTTGTGAAGTGTGCTAGCACGAGGTGAAAACTGGAGGACTAAATAGACAATCATGCTGGGAGTAAAATAATTTAGGAAAGAAAAAAGAACAGGTTTCCTTACAATCAGCTGCATAAAGTCTTGAAACAGCTTCCAGAAAGAAGTGCAGGAGGAAAAGTTAATTCATCAGCTAATGATAAAGGATAATGAGATTAGAAACGGGATTACACGGTATAGTTCATCCTCAGTGCAGAAGACAGACTCAAGATAATGAAAAAATAGTAAAACCTTTCCTTTCTTCAATGTTCACTTATAATCATTAAACATATCTGAAATGCAGCTTTTCATCAATAGATATCAAACTACTCAAACAGGACCTTTAATATAAATGAAATTTAGCATATAATTAATATTTTGTTCTCTACATGTTTTACAAAGCTGTACTGATTTGTATCAGTCTAAGATATTATTTAATATGTTCTAGTTTGGGTTTTTTTACCCTGTATTTAAAAAATCCACAAGATCTACACTACAGAAAATGTGGGAATATGAACCAAATCTCTATAGCACCAAAGGGTAGCAATTAGCTCTGACTTTTCATGATGCAAATTACATTTTTCAGACCATTCTCTCTGTCTTCCATCTATCCTTTGTTTAAAACATGAGCATTAAAAAAAAAACAACACACATTCAGAAAGCAGAGATGAAAACAAGTGTTTGTTTTAACATATATAGTTTAGGCGACTATAATAGATAATAGAAAACTACATAATGTGTGTTTCTTTCTCCTCTTTTTCGAAGCCAAGTCCAATACTCTGTGCAACTCTGTGTGTGGGTAAAGTTTTATTTCTGTGTGTGGGTAAAGTTTTCTTTTAGATCTTATTGTCACAAAATGTTACAGAGTTTAAAAACACTAAAGACTTCTTTTGTTATCTTTGGTGGGCTTGTGGAATGTAGCTCTGCTAGCTGTCACTGAGTCAGTGGACTTCTAAAAGTAATGAATCGTTTTATGACCACTAATAATTTCTATAGCTATGTAAGACAGAACAATGAATTCAACATCAAAATTGCATTTCTCAAGAAATAAGTTAACTGCTTGTAAGTATGCGGTCAGAAAGGAATTTCTTCCCAATTTCAGCTACTCATTTTGGTGGATGGGTTTGGGGATATTTCACCTTTCCCAGACAATAGGGGTCATATCTGTTGCTATACCAGGAAAACAGATGAGATATGGCTTGCAGCTCCAGTGTGATACAGTTCTCCTCCCTTCCACATGGAATATGTCTCTTCCTTTATACTTCATATACGTGGACTAAAATCAGCAAAGAAAATTATGTAAAACTGCCACACTCATAAGAAAACCCAGGCTCAAGTTTATAGAAAAATAACAATATTTTCATCTGTAATATACAAAGTGAAATAAAGTAATGAGATTACAGGACTGCTGTCAGAATCCCAGTGCTTGTCTCCATGCCCTTCTGACTTCAGTTCAACTCAAAATTGTCATCTTGATATGAACTTCCTCTCAAGCCTACGCAAAAAATAGCTTAACCATTCCAGGTAATGAGGGGAGTTACAAAGCTTATAAAGTCACTTGGAAAGAATTAATATGGAACTTGCACATTACATGTGTATCTCTGCATTTGTACTAAGTAGGCACATATGCGATACACAGTTGGATAGGAATGAAGAAGGAAGCAAAAACAATGCATGAATTTATTATGATTTCCACTTCCAGATATGTACACTTTTCAGGTCCACTCCAGAGACTTTACATATCTGTAAACCACATCTCTCAAACCACATACAAAGCTACAACTATCATTCTTAACCTCAGACTGCACTTTGAGGTACAAGGACAACAGCTAAAGGGCACATACAACTCTCCCTGAAAAAGCAGGCTTTTGGGATTCAGGCTGCTTTGCAATGCACTCATGGAAAAGTGTAAGAAGTTTAGAAAGTAAGTCACAGGAAATGTACTCAACAGCATTCTTCCCCATTTCATCAGAACATGAATTCATCAGACGCCACTGCCAAGGACAGTTTTGGTCTATCTGCCTGTGTTGGTCTTATCAGGAAACATTTCATACTGTTTTCATCTGGCAGGGGACTTAAGACAATGTGGAGGACTAAATAAAATCAGAACCACCAAAATCAAAATACAAAATCTATCTAGACACTGAGCCCGTTTTCATTATTACAGCAAGTATACTGGGATAAAAGTCTTAATATTTTGAGATGTACTTGCATCATAACAAGTGATTTAAAGCATTTTCAAACTGGAATCATGGGTAGATTGCTTGCAGTAGAGTAATCTGGAAATTTCAGATTTTGTTTACCTATTTTCACAGGAATTTTGACACATCAAATACTTGGGGTTGCAAAAAATGACAATATGCGTTTTGGCTACACATTCTCTAGGTAAACATTTGTCAAATGAGGAATACTGAGATTAAAACAAGCTTTTCTGTGTGTCACTCCATAAGTTACAGTCTTCCTAGCTACTTGACCAGGTTTTATTTACTGCTCCAACACTGTTCAATAAGAAAGGCAAAACTCAGAAGACCCAGTTGCATTTTGAATGGCTTTATAGGTGTATAACAATTACAATCTTTCTAATGTAACCAAAAGTAGAGGGAGCATCTGCTGAGGCCTCTTCACTGGTGGTCATACACTGGAGATAGGAGCACACAAGAGCTCACTGTGAAATGATTCCAGCAAACTGTTTGAAAAGAGATATATTTTGGTTGGCTACTGGAAAATGTAATAGAATTTAACTTATCCTAGCGGGAGGTGTGGGCTAAGAAGAAAGCCTTTAGGCATCTATAGCCATTGGGTTTGGATTAGGAGTCAGAGCTCAGGTTGAGAAAGGAGTGAGTCCTCATGAAACGTCCACCGAAATAATTGGAAAGCCCTTGTGACCAGCTGCTTCTACCATCTTAGATTTACAAAAGACGTACTAAAGAACTAAAGAGGAATTTAAAAGCAACCAAAAGCCAGAACAGTAGGAGAAGGGTTAGAGCTCAACCTGCCTGAACTTGGAAAGGCTTCACATGCTCTACTTTTCAGCTTGAGCCCATCTGCAATTTTAAGTGTGCTTGTCAATTTTAATTAGAAGTAAAAATAAAACATTGTTTTACCACTGACTCTTGAATTGTTATCTTAACAGCTGGGTAAAACATTTGCACTGAAATTCAGACCCGTTCAAATGGGCCCTGCATTCCAGGCTACACAGGTTTATGAACCTCAGCCCATTCAAATAAAATCTGGGAGACAGTTGTCCATAGACACAACAAACTCCAAAATATCTCTCCTCAGTCAACCTCTCTTACTCGATTCATGCTTCAATTTTGTCTTGTTCTGCCTCTTAAGCACTTCATGCTTCCCAAAGTCAGCTAATATAAATGGAGACCTGAAATGTAGTGGAGAGAGAGGACAAGACAACCCAGTGTTGGTCTGATTCCCTTTCAAGTCCTGAAAGCCAAGCCTGAAGGTTCATTTATCTGGTGGAAACTAGATTAAAACAATTCTGACTAACGGCCTACACCAATCATGGATAGGTAAGGAAGGGCATTCACATCTATTTATCCATAGTTGTTTTTCAGGTGTATAAAATGTGTGTATCACAATTCTCTGAAAACTTTGCAAAAGATATCACACAGCCAATAAGCAGCCATTAGAAAATGACCCAAGACCGTAAGCCAACCTAAAATAACATTCAGTATATTATTAGCTCAAAAACGTAGCTAGGGTGATAGCAGAAAGGGACAAATAAGCCTTGAAAGTATTTAAATGTTTTGTCTGAAACAAAATGGCTTGGTTTTTCTTTTCCAAATATTTATTTTCCTTTAAAAATTATCTAAATTTAATAACTCAATGTTAAAGAGGGGATTTAAATGCCCAATAATATGAAATTAATATTTTGCTGCATAAAATGTTTAATTTAAGCAGAAATATGTGGGATAAATACAAATCATTCACTTTGAGTCAATTTGGAATATTTTTTTAATTGTGTAGTTCAGCAAGTGAAAAATTATTATTCCTATAGACCTAATGGCAAAGTTTTAACTGAAGAGGCTGGAACTACCAAGTACAAATAAAGTCTTAGCATTATGAAATCAGAGAATGGTTAGAGTTGGAAGGTACCTTAACGATCATTAAGTTCCATCCCCCTGCCTTGGACAAGGACACCTCCCACCAGACCAGATTGCTCAAAGTCCCATCCAGCCTGGTGTTGAATACTTCAAGGCATGGGGCATCTACATCTTCTCTGGGCAACCTGTTTCCAGTGCCTCGCCACACTCACAGTAAAGAATTTCTTCCTATTATCTAATCTAAATCTCCACTTTTTCAAGTTTAAAACCATTACCTCTCATCCTATTGCTACACTCCATCATAAAGAGTCCTTCCCCATCTCTCTTGTAGGCCCCTTTAAGTACTGGAGGGCTGGGTCAAGGTCTTATTTGCTTATTTAAATACATATGAAAATTCAGTAAGTGACTAAGTTCAAGTAGATACATAGATGAAAAGAACTGAGACTAATTTTTGACTTTCTGTTTTACAAAGTGTGACTCTCCTTATATGTGACATTCACGCATATATTCCAGGTCAAATATATTACATATCATATTGCATGTTCATATGAGGTTGCGTACACATCCTATAAACATTGCATCACCTTACAATCCAAGTTGGGATCATATAGCTCTATATGGACTCATCAGGATGGGGTCACACAGGAATGAAAGTGTCAATAAAGTTATGAATTTGATGTTAAGTACTACTGGAAGACCTGCCAGAAATTATGCTGTGCATTCCACACCATACAAATGTCTGTCAAAAAGGCTAGAAGTAGACACTAGAACAGATACTTCCTATGAATTAAAATTCATCTCCAATCACACCATGCAACCTGGCTTAGTTGTGAATGAGTATTAGCTAGTATAAAAAGAGATTGAAATACTAAGGCAATAGATCAGAAACCATGAGGAAGACATTTGCTTTCTACTTCCAGATATTGAATATATATCATATTGTATATTCAGAGATATTTTTAATAGACAGGACATAAGACACACTGTATTTTATATGAGAGAAGGAGTAAGATTCAGGCTTTTATATTCATTTTCTGAAAGCATTAGTTTCTGGGTTAGGCACTGTCAAAAGAACAACTGCTGAAAGACCTCATCTGTTATAGTAATTAGCAAACCCAGATTCCTGGGTTAAACCTATAGAAACATTTCTCAGCATTTTGGCACCCAAATTTCACAGCATTTGAAATGCCACCTGCAGCACAGTTCAGCATTTCTGAGCTCTTTCACAGGCCAGTTACCTTACTGCAGACGGAGAGCTGCACTTCCAAGATGCTCTGGTTGTCCCACACAGCTCTGGCAAGTCCAGCCAGCCATGGGTGCATCCTAACAAATCCTCTGAGGATGTCCCCTATGCAGATATATTAGCAAGTCACACATAGCTCCTGATATGACGGCTAAGAGATAGCATTCCTCATGCACTGCAAGACTTTACTGGTGCTCAGCCCAGCAGAAATTAGACATTTTTCATCTTGTTTTATATTATATTGCCACTCCCCAACACCAGCTTTCAACCTTTACTTAGTCTGTGGGCTTCTGAACTTTTTTTAGTTTCTTCACTGTAGTCTGATGGCAGGCAAAATTTACTAAAACATAGCAGAATAATCTCCTGTCTAATGACTAGCACTGAGAGGAACTTTTAAGTTCTGGAAACTCTTAAGGTCTTCTCCATAAAGCTGATGAGCTTCTCAGCATTTTACAGACATATTTGTTAAATTACCTAGGCAAGAGGGATCCAGTCCAAAGCCAAGATTTATTAAAAATAGAGAAAACGGAATCCAGAGAAACAGCTTCCTGAATAGCAGTGGACTTAACACTTCAGTGAATCAGGATTTCTATGATGGCACATGGGACTGGTAGGGTCAAACATGTAACTACACATGGTTCCTAAAATAAGGGTACCTAATACACATGTCCACAGTCACACCTTTTAAGTTTCAACCCCGCCTGAGTACACATTCAAGTATATATATTCCTATCAAAATACCACTGTCCCAAAATTCTTGCTGTTAATTTGAAATACTTTTTATGATAGATACACAGAGTGAAACACAGCATCAGATTTCACAAAAGCATATACCTCAGGATGGCCTTATATTGCAACATCCCCACAATGCAGATAGTTAAATTAATTCATGTTCTGCCCTTAAACTTAATACTATACATAATACCAACAACACAAAAAAAAACCAAACTCACAAAAAGTTAATTTACATTGCTGCGGATCATTGGCACAGCTAATGTAAAAGCTGGAAAAAAGTGACAAGCTTTTGTCATATGTAAGTGAATGTTCCTTTCCGGTTCTGTCATTTGTCCTATTAAAAGGCATTACCTCTCCATACAAAATTTTAGAATCATAGAAGAGACCCTTGGGATCATCAAGTCCAACCATCAGCCCTACCCTACAAAGTTCTTTCCGACTATATCCCTCACCACCACATCTAATCTAATCTTAAACACAGTCAGGGATGG
>VZTM01028397.1:23996-42346 GCA_013400555.1 Jacana jacana | reverse complement strand
TCTTCGTGCATCATCTCCCTGATATTTCCTGAACAGATTGATGCCTGCCCACAGCAAGAAGAAGGTCAACATCCACTATCGGCAGATGTGCTAGAGAATGGCTGGATTGAAGAAAGACATTGTGTTCAATCTCCAATGAGAATAAGCTATTTCTGGCCTCATTTCTTGGACTGTGGGAAACAGGAAGGAAATGTATACAGTCGTATACATTTTCATGGTAATTGAAAAAAGTTGCACAGCTTAAAATGTTGTTCTTAAATATTCCCCAGGTAATCATTGCCTCCATATGTTTAAATACACATATTTATTGAATTCTAGATCGTTTGCTGTGCATGCTTTCATCAAAATGACTCAACCATAACTATTTTCACTGGAGTTGGGCACCAGCTGCATAGTTTCCAATCCAGTCTTGCTCTTTGTCATCTTTCTTATTCTTAGCTCTGAAATTAAGGCCTTATGTTTTAATAAGTGAAGAAGATACAAGATACACTACTTCCACAATCCAAGAAATTTATTTTTTTTAGGTACAGTCACACTGGGCTGAGTCTTTGTTTACGGAATGGTTAAGGTTTCTACTTATTAAAAGAGATCAAATATATACTGAACTCCATTTTATCCATTGCAGAAATCAGCTTCAGAGGTTTGTTATGAAGCTGTAAAACATAGCACCAAGTAGAACCACAGATTCCAAAACTCTGTCAGAGAACCCCTTGGGCACTTCAAGAGAGATTAAATCTACAGATTATTCAGGACAAAATAACTTGGCTTGCTTTTTGGCACAAGAAAAAAAAATACCACCATTTCTAAGACCTCAGTTTCAGTTTGCTCCTGATTTCCCAAACATCTCAAATTCTCACTGCTGGAATTCCTCACTGCTGAATTCCTTCCAGTTTTCATTTAAGAGCCTTTTTTACAGAAATATCACAAAATTATCTGATGGCAAAATGGGTATTTTCTAAACCCACAGCTTAACTATCTAATCCCTGCATTTAAGCCTTCATCTTCATTTCAGTCATAACTGAAGGCTCCAACCCTGATTTAGGGAAGTCAGGGGATTCATTCCCTAGGTTTAAAATTAGGAGTAGGCATAATAGCAGCAATATTGTACTGTGACCTTCTACAAAGCAGTTTCAGGCTCTGTAAAAGTATCCTCACAATCTACCAAAATGAAAATAGGAAAAAAGCACCTGAGCGCCCTCTCTGTCTGTCTAGGAGGGGCAACCCAGACTAGCAAAAAAAGTTCAGCTTCTAAAGGAACTCAAAGACAATAAAAGGGATAAATCTAAGTGGAAGATACACATCTGTACCTTCAACATCACAACCTCTTTCACTCATACGGGAATAAGATTCATGGTTAGGGTTGTCATTTTATGCTGAAACTTCTCATAAAATACACTATCCAGTGCATATAGCCCAAACCATATTTTTAAACAGAACCCCCCCATACAACTGAACATCTGTAATTCAGTGTGACACCAAGACTACATAATCTCAAGCACATCTTTCAGGCACTGGAATCATCTGCCCAGGGAGGTGGTGGAGTCACCATCCCTGATCATGTTTCAGAGTAGATTAGATGTGGTGTTGAGGGATATGGTGTAGAGGAGAACTTTGTAGAGTAGGGCTGATGGTTAGGGTCTATTCAAGCCAAAATGATTCTATGAGTCTATGATAACACCACTTTACAATTTCAAAGCAATGTAAATTCACACTTCAGCCAAAACACTTGTTCTCTGTTACCTGTTCATGCCTCTCTCTCATGCCCACATTAACTTTCCTTTTTTTTTTCATTATTACTTTTCAGTTGGCAAAGTTTCCTCTTCTGACTCCTTTTGCACCAACAAGACCACATAAGCAATCACAAATGAGGGGTACGAAAAGGGCAGCTGACCCCCTTTTGGCAGTAGCGCAGGTTGTTTAGGCAACCACAGTCTCTATCCCTCAGTGACTGGCATCAATGGCAATAAGCCTTAATGGTATTTGCTATGGTGCAGCAGCAGAAACACTAACCTGTGCTTACGTTGAAGTGAAAGTGTGAGCCTAATATATTGGCACTGACTGGTGCTGCAGCAGGAGAAAACTCATAGACCGCAAATCTTATTTTTACTTTGAAATTTCATGATACAGCAGCTGTACTTCTAGGTAATTTTGTACTCTTTTGCACTCTTTTGCTTGTCAGAAATATGAAAAAATTAATAAAAAAAAAACCAAAAACACAACCCAAACAGCAGTGCTAGAAAGAAAATGGGGATATTTCTTTATGGAAAGTATTGCCTTTCCTTCAGAAAAGCCAAGTATTCAATCTCTTTGAAAGTTGCTAAGAGAAAACCGAATATTTTTGGCCAAAGCCACACAAAAATAGTTTGGGGGTTTCCCACAAAAAGCCCTGCAAGTTTCTAAGAAATGTAGATACTATCTGGAAGTACATTCAAAAAGCTCTTTTTCCCATTCAAATAAAGATTCAGGCTGCAAGGTCATTTGGGGTGATCTCTTCCTCCTTATTTCATCAATTACGCTGTTGAATCTAACTTCATCAGAAGGAAGTCTCTCATCAACTACTGTATTTAAATAAAAATAAAATAAAAAATAAACTCTCTGGCTGGCATGGGGGAAAAAATAACAGCCATTTTTATTTGTATCTTTTTTAGTTGGAACCTCTGAAAAGCTAATCAACCCAGCACCATTGGTAGGTGGTGTCACACAAAAAAACAACTGATCAGAAATTCTGACAATGCTAAAATGTTCAGTTCAATCTCAGATGAAGCTAAAACCAGGCAGAGGTACGGAAGAAAAAAATGGTAACAACCTTCAACTATCAAAACATCCTACACTGACCAAGAAGATTTATGAGCCTGAAAGAATTTGACCTCAATTTGAAGAACTTGAGAAAATTTTACTGTAGATTTGTTCAGTGGTATTTGAAGAAAACAAGAATGAAATGTATAATCCCCTATCTAAATAGCCAAATATATAAATAAGGGATATTCTATAATCCAAGAAAAACAGTAGTATATTTACCCAAATAAGGATCTTTTTCACTTAATTGTTCTGCATATTTCTAACACGTTTGAAATTCACATGGAGGTATAAGACTCATGTTCAAGGAAATATGGAGAAGGAAAAAGAAAAAGATGGAGGGGAAAAGAAAAAAAAAAACCAGCAAACCCCAAACTGTACATATGCTCTTAAATAAACGTACATGCAGATAACAAAACAAGACCTAAAATTTCAGGGACTTGGAATCTCTTATTTCATTTCCCAGTACCACAGATATAGGCAAAATCAGAGCATGTGAATTAGTTCACTTAAGTCTAAGATTCCTGGTATTTTTCCAACTAACATTTCAGACTCATTTTGAAAAACACACCCGAGACAGATTTTCTTCTAGTGTTTGCCTGAATGGCACTCTTGCCTCTGCATAAGAATGCTGCACTGTTTTCTGATCCATTCCAATGCTTTCTCAGTGTTTCACTTTGAACTGAAGAAAATGAGAATTCTGAAGGCACACCCTTTTAAAAAACTGAGTCACATCAGGTCACAATGATTTGGCTTAGATGGCTACACAGAACAGTGCAGTTGGCACAGATCTATCATAAACAGCTTGGTAGTGACTTTTGAATGAAAATGTGTATGCTTGGAAGCCTGCTGAAAGATGAACATGGAGACAGAGATTTCCAGTTCTCAATCCTATTCTTCATTCTGGCAAAGTACCTGCATGTTGTCACAGGCAAATGCAAAACTCGTTGGAAGCAAGAGTTTATTTCTTCCCTCATTTATACGTACTTTCATGCCATTCTCATGCAGGCTTTCTTCCCTGTTTATTCTCTGTTCATTGGTATGACAGCCTCTGGTGTTCCCTCACAATAAATTGTATTTTTGAAGTTACCTTACTTCTCAAGAACCACAATGTAAGATTCATGTATCTTTATCGGAAAGTATTTTTAAGAATTAGTTGCCAAGCCTGGGGCTCAGAACTTTCCGCCAGTACCGGGATTATACCACAACTCCTCTAAGCAATGCTGAAAGGCTTCCAGCTCCCACCTTGTCTCAGCTGGGCCCTCGAGAGGACAGAACTGAAAGTATCAATGCGGCTCTGAGGAAGCAATTCATGCAGAAAGCAAGAGAGATAAGTTTTTCCCCAGTTTTACCCTAGGATAAATTCACTGACTTGAATGGAGTCACTCTGGAGAAGAACTAATATAATACAGTGATAAATCAGGCCTATTGATTCACTGACAGTGCCCCTGTAGGACCTTCTTGAGCAGCCAGCCTACTGAACATTGATTGCAGCATTGTCTTCCCAAGCACTCTGCCATGCCGTTTCCACAGACAAATTGTTTCCTGACACAGCAGAGACTGATCTCCATGCTTCCTGCTTAGTTAATGCATTATAACCACACTGTTTTGCACTGGTTGCCCTCTAATTTGTGTGCAAAAGGATTTTTGAGTCGAACACACAGCCATCGTCTGTAGCAAATCCATGTGGAGTTTTGACTCCTGAAGCATCCAAAGATCACAGGAGTTACAGATGCAAAATGTATTTCCCAAACTACTTTTATGATTTGATTATTTGAGAAGCCAGGAGATAAAAGATGGATCAGACTGGAGCCAAGAATGCTTTCTAAGGAGGCAATGATAGCCAAACTCCTGGCCACAAAGTCCAAGGTAGAAAAGGGTGCCCTGAGGCAATAGTTATACATCTCTTGGCCTTTTTTGAACTAAAATTTTTCTGCCTTTTGTTTTCAGTCACATATTAATCCCAACAGGCAGCTTTAGACAGGGAAAAATTATGTCTTGTTATAATTGCTTGGTAATTAACAGCTCTCAGCAGCAGCAAGCCAAATAATAAACCTTTCTTCCAAGTATATCTAGTCATTCTTTTGATGACACCTTTCCAACTCAAGGCTTCTCATTTCTGGCCAATATCAAAAATGCCACAGGGGTAGGACAATGTGAAATTAAAATCAGACTCCTCTTCAGAAATCAAACAGGAGTGAAAATACCTTAAGAAAAGAAACTGCAAGAACCAGGACTGTCACAGTCTTCTTTCAGCAATTCCAAGAGACCTTTCCTGGTGGAAACACACAGATTTTATCCTGGAGCTCCAAAATTTCAGTAGATTATATCATGTCCCAGGTAAAGCTACAATGAGAAAAATCAAAGTTCACATTCAACAGACTTACTTCTTGACTGCCCTGAAAATTCCTGTCAATATTTAGAGGAGAGGAGGAAGGCAACCTGAGAAGGATGATGAAACCCAGACCACCACCTCTTTAAACCACCCCACCACTGTGAGCGTAAGACAGAATCTGGGGACATTCATCTTGCCTCAGTCTCCCATCTAGTCAGCAGATACAGGCACTATTACAGACAGACTCCATCTCACATTTTACACATCTGCTTCCAGATAGGTAGAGCCAGTACCTATAGTTCACTGACTATATTGACTGCCTATCCACAGGTCATAAAGGGATGCTCAGAGACTACCACAAAAGCAGACATTTACATTTCAGATGCACTTACATTTAATTAGACAAAGTCCGTTCTCTTTCTCTAATGAAGGAGGCCTACTGCTCTTCTAGGCCAATTTTTTCAGAAAAGAATGACTTCCATCACGGGAAAACAACATGGTGGGTTGTCAACAATCTTCAAAAAACAGTCAGGGATGTCAGAAATGGAGAACTACTCATCAAAAACCTGCAAGATGCTCTATCCCAAGAAGCAGAAAAATTCAGGCAGCTCTAATACAAAAGGAGTAGTTCCAATATATCTACAGGTATTATCTTCCAGACATCTGTCCCACCTTTCCTAACAGGATGAGTACATCTCTCTTCCCTCTTGCTGAGGAAAGGACATTTGATCTAGATGTGAATTGACTGACAAATTACCAGGGCTCAGTCCAGATGGCCCTCCCTACTCAAGGCTAAGAAACTCCATCAAGAGGATGGGGAATACAGTTAAGGAATGGAGTGAGGTACCTATTCTTTAAACATTTCCAGACTCCATTAAGCCACTTTTCTAGAGCCTTCCACAAGCTGAACAGTCTGTTTTGGAGGTTCCACTCATCTTATAGTATACACTTCCAATTGTTTGTAAAACAAAGCAATCTCAACAAAACAGGGAAGACAGAAGGCCAGGGAAAAAAAAAAAAAAGCACACATTAGCCAGAGATCCCATGGATTTACTTTAAACTTCAGTGCTAGTCATATTCTCTATGAGAATAAAATAAACTAGCGCATTGACAAATTAACCAAGCCTGAAGCGATAACAGGAGTTGAAATTATTGCAATTGCACAATGTGCACAGAAATGCCAAACTGAAGTTCTCTGAATTGTAAATGAGACCTGAAGGTCAGGTTCTGTCCCAAGAAACACATCAGAAACCTCACCCAGATAAGTGAAATGGCACTGACAGTAATCCAGTGCAGGACTATGTAGGCTTTATCTTCCTTGGAGCATTTTTCCCACCCTTTGGGCTCCATCTCTGACTTCAGCATTAAAAGCACTGTCTTCTTGTAAGCTCAGTGATTAAACCTTTTTGCTCCTCTACTCCTTGGGTTTTTTAAATAAAAACTGAGCTTCAGCCATGAGTACACAGCATCCTGGACAGCCTGACTGTACTCCCCTGTTTCTTCACAGGGAGACAGATGCATCAAAAGAAGTTGCATCACATGAAGTGTGGCCCACAGGCTGAGGGAGGTGACTCTCCCCCTCTATTCTGCTCTGATGTGATCCCACCCAGAGTAGTGTGTTTAGTTCTGGGGCCCCCAACATAAGAAGTACACATACCTATTGGAATGGCTCCAGAGGAGGGTCATGAAGATGATGGCAGGGCTGGAACAAATCTCTTATGTAGACAAGCAGAGAAAGTTGGGATTGTTCAACCTGTCGAAGAGAAGGCTCCAGGGAGACCTTATTGCAGCCTTCCAGTACCTACAGGGGGCCTACAGGAGAGATGGGAAGGAACTCTTTATGAGGGAGTATAGTGATAGGACAAGGAGTAATGGTTTTAAATCAAAAGAAGGGAAATTTACATTACATATTAGTAGAAAACGTTTTACTGTGAGGGTGGTGAGACACTGGAAAAAGTTGCCCAGAGAAATTGTGAATGCCCCATTCCTGGAGGTGTTCAAGGCCAAGGCCAGGCTGGATGTAGCTTTGAGCAACCTGCTCTACTGGGAGGTGTCCCTGCCAATGGCAGGGGGAGTTGTACCTAGGTGATCATTAAAATCCTGTCCAACCCAAAACATTCTATGATTCTATGCTTAAAACACTGAGATGCTCTGCTTTAAATAACCACAGTCCTTCTGAGATAGCTCAAAAGGGATACTGCTCACATTTTAGTCTGCCAATTTAGGTCCACAATTTAAGCTCAGTTCTGCTTGAACAGCAGATACAGTAGGGAGGATGAAAAGCAAAGCAAAATCTCCCTAAATCTAAATAACACTGTATTACCTCAGCGTCAGGGCACAACATTTAGACAAAATTCCGTGAGGTTGCTACAATTTCCAATACCTTAAAGAGGCTTTGTTGGAAGGCCCCCAGTCCAGGATAACCAGTGAGCATTTCATATTCTCCTCTGCTTGCCCTCAGCTTGAGACTACACTTTAGCCACCGGACCATTCTGATTTTAAACCCTTCTGCACCTCACCAGCGGGATAGAGAGGGATTGTTCCATCTGCTTCCTATTCTATCTGATATGAACTTGGAAGTTACAAATGCTTTTCATAAGTTATAAGTTGGCAAAGAACTTACCAGGTGATCTTCTAACAAGGCTTCTTTTACTCCTGAGCTTAATATTAGGTGATAATTTGTTCTTAAACACTTTTCATGTAATTTACCTTCATTGGTTAAATTAATGCTGATAATATCCCAGAGATTTGCAGTGGGACTGTACCTACTTATACACGACCCTGGAAGTCTCTTTAACAGGATGTCATGGAATATAATTTGGCAGGGCACTGAAAACAAGTTTATTTTACTTGCGAGATCACATAGTCAGCTCAGCAGTGCTGAAATGTGGCAATGAATTCCTCTCATCGCATAGCGATGATGATCAGCAATACTACCAATAGATAGGAAAAACTAACCAAGTCATCCTAGTCAGTGGATCTTACTTGCGTTTAAGACTGGCACATACATAGCAATTTGCCTCTGTTTTAGAGCAGCTGCAAACTATTAACTCTGACAATGAAGTTGATTTTTAAACCAACAAATATGACGGCTATTATGAAAGTTTTACCATTGTCACATGGTGTGCAGTCTTTAAATTCATCCCTTGCTGTGTGGCTGAACTTTTATTGAATTTTTTTTAAAATTAAAAGAAGGTCATGCGAGGACAAAAAACCTCTTTGTCAATCAGCCTGTGCAGTGCACAAAACTCTTCCAGAACTCTCATAAAAGCCAACACCAGTACACTGTACTTAAAGTACAGCATTGCAGAGATACTACTACTGTATTTGACAGATAAAAAGATGTTCCTCCTCATCCCCTGTTGTTGCTTTCCGCCTCCATTTTTGCTGGGTTCCCAGAAAATCCAGCACTGAATGATCCTTCTCCCAACTGAAGGAGTTTTCAACATAAGAAATGTTCAGTTATACCCATGGCATACACCTTTGCTGTAATACACTCGAAGAAACAAATCATGTGAAAACCAACTGCCAATCCAAGAGCTACACAGAGGGGGAAGAAAGAAGGATTTTTGCTCTTCTGGCAGCACAGGGATGCATTTGAGGAATACTTACAAAATGTCTCTCATCGTGCACATTTAAATTGTGGCCAAATTGAACTCTAACAATCAAGATGTAACCTCTAGATAATGTTCATTTTTCCCCTATAAGTTCAGTGACACAGGACAAAAACTTTTTGAATGCTGGAAGTCCTTATCACTATTCAGCTGAAGATCTGGATCCTCCTGGTTTCTATTTCCATTCATCTTCTTTCTCACCTCATCATATGAGCTACCCTTCTTCAAAAGAACTGTGCAGAAACCCACAAGAGGGCATGATCAGGCAGAGAAGGGGGTGAGCTTCACTATTTTACATAACAAAATCATATGCATCAAAACACAAACACACACACAACTTCCCAAATGTCTGAGGTTAGTTCTCCTTCATGTCCTGACAAGTTACACCCACCTTTCCCAGAGGAACTAACTCACTCCATAACAAGTACCAGACTTCTGTTAAAACACCAAATAAAGTAGGACCACCTACCACCCAATCCTGCAAACACTTACTGGTAGACAATCCTGCATGCCTACCGCCATGCACAACCTCGGAGCTTCAGCTGGTCTGCTCGTGTTACTAAGTGCCATATCTCCAGCAAATGTTCCCAGAGTTATGCTGTACTGCTTGGTCAAAATCAGGCCAATTCTGCAACCCCTGTTTACAATTGGCCTCCAGCACTGACTTATGATGGAATAACTCATAAGAATGAAACACAAGTTTGGATTTCAGGGTAAGGCCCCCAGTCAACATGTGGGAGCATTTATGGCTCAGTGAGACCTACGTTAAAAAATAACTTAAAACCAGACAGTGTTCCCCTATGAGTAGCCTGTTTACCCATGTTCCAGTTTGCTATTTCAAAAAGACTGGTAGGCTGAGATATCGGTCACTATGTGAAAATGACAACATTCAGTTCAAAAACAATAGCAATTTTCAAGTGACGCTTCTTTTTTTCAAGACATGTATGACATTCCTAGACATTCGATCAATTAGCAGGCCCCAGGCAACGCATTTGGTAAAACAGAACAATCTGGCCTTTGATTTTTATCCAGGCCTTACCCAAGATCACAGAGAGGTAGCCAGGCTGCTGATAGATCCCACACACAGAACACACACCCCCAGCAAGCAGCTGTGCTAAGAACTGCATGTAAACCACTTTGAAGAATTCTCAATCTGCAGTGAAAGAGAGAATGATTTATTAATTAATAGAAAACTGCTTGTGTTGGACTGGGCAAGCAGAATCTGTTAAATGGACTTTACTAACCAGTCCCAAATCTGTTTCTGCATACTTTTTTCCAGTTACCTATTTCAACTTCACCTTAAAAGCCATCCAGGTTGAAAAATATATCCTGAATGTTTCCTATTTTCAGGACTAGGAATTCAAACAAGCCCATTACTTTCAAAGCAAGGAGGATATTAATATCCTGATGAGCATCTGAAATAAGCAGCATCTCATGTTCTACACCTACATGATGGTTATCTAGAGAGCTGGCATCCTCGTTACATCTTTTCTGGGCAGCTACAGTTACAGTCCATCGGTACACTGGAAGAAAAACACCTTCTCAACAGAAGATGCTATAGGGTGCCAGCTGAAACACTCAAGCTTTTGATACTCCCACCTGCAGTAATAATTTCTGGTTGCATTGGATAAAGATCTGTGAGTTCCTTCACGTTTAGGAATTCATTAAGGTAACTAAAACTTTGGAATCTGTATATATTATTCATTTCATCTGTAGATGATAATGGTCCTCTTACATTAAGGATAATTAGGGCCTTAGATGGGCTTTCAAAGACGTTTCCACATTTCTCAATGATGTAGCTGTAACTAAAACAAAATCCAAAGGGAAAAGGGGAGGAGTATTCGATCTTGAAGCAGCCAGACTGTCTGGAGGAGATACATTTTGAAAGTTTTATTGGTGGCCCTCAGAGAAAGGCAGCTATGACCTAAGCTTGAAGGCCAGCAAGAACTATGTGGGTTTGTGTGGGAGGGGGTTAAATCTAATTTGTAAATGGTGAGTTATTAGCCATGACATTTGAGAATAGACACTGCATTGTGTCGATGATGAGAGCAACCCTAGTGTTCTTGTTAATGGCAATGATTCATTCTTTCCCACTCCACTATTGTTCCCATTTACCTGGCAAAGAAAATTACTTCTTATGTGTTCCCAGTTGCTGATTCCTGGAGAAATGGTTCAGATGAGTAAAAGCACAGGAGAAGAAATGCACCAAACAGGCAGAATTCTGGGAACAGCACTAGCAGATCTCGAGTGTTTTACTACCAAGTGGCCTTTTCCCCCTCCTCTACTCCTCTTTGCACCCAAGAAAACTCTGGCTCTCTTCTGCTTCACTTGAAGCTTTCAGCCTCCATCCCTTTTGATTCAGGATTATTCCCTTAAACTCATGCTTTCAAAAATATCTAAAATATCCTAAGATGAGCAAAGGATTTGGAAGTTTTAAAGTACTCCAAACCTCTGTGTAGCCACATATTTGGTAACACAGAGCAACCAGCCTTGGGTTTTCCATTATAGCCTTGCCCAACTGCACAAAAGCAGCTATCCCTACAACTGGCATCCTATGCCTCATGAGACCACCCAGAAAACACTCAAGGGGTCTCAGCTGATTCCCCTCACAGAAGTCCGTATATTAAGGGATTTTTTTTAATTGTCTTAAAGCCATGGAATATCAGGACAATGACCAGGAGTAAATCAAGAGTCAAGCCTCCACACAGAGCTGTCTCTCCAACAGTCTGTTTTATAACATGTCTGGCTACTGCACTCTGACTCTCTGTCATTTGGCAAAGTCCAAGCCCAACACTTCTTGGGCTGCTTCCCCTCCTCCCCAGCAGACAGTGACACTGGTAGACAGGCCTGATCCCTTGCAAATGTGAAGTGGCAGAGCTGCATTGACGTCAGTGATGATACTTCTCTTTCTTACAACTACCAATCTGGCCCTCCCACTTCTACAAATGCCCCTGAGGGGACGACATGAAACACAAAGCTTGGAAAAGTACAGAACTAGGACTTGGGAACAGCCCATGGCACAGATTAGGGGACAGTAGCCATAAAGAGTTTGAATCCAGATGTGAAATTCCCCAAGGCCAGAACTATTCAAACCCTATCTCGAATGTGAAGCAAACAAGCTAAATTAACTATTGGGTCAACCTTGCCCATAAGACACAGCTTTCTGTGAGCAGCTCCACCCAAAGATCTTTGGGAGCTATTTACTTTGGGGTATGCAAACAGCTATATATCTGCCAAAAGGTTGAAGCACATTCCACCCTTCGTGTGGCCAGCCAGGGCCACTGCAGCAGGCAAGGCAGGCAAGCCGACTGACACACTGGGGCTCTCTCTGTGCAAATAGTTCTTGTGCCCAGTGAGCACGGAAACCACAACTGCAGCTTTGCCAGTGGAGCAGAAGGTGTCACGTCCAGAGACAGCAGAGGGCACTCAACTGACCTCAAACAAACAACGCTTAAGTGGAATGTGGTATCCTCAATTCCGTCTTGGGTTTCAAGTGACTAACTGAAGAGATGCATGAAATTCATGTTGAGTCCCCAAGCTATTACATGCCTACTGCACCAAGCTACATCTCTCTCTGAGCTGCCACAGCCAGCCATAAAGGTAGCTGGGCTTTGGCCACGCAGAATTCCCACAGATTTCAATGGGAATTTCAGTGTTCCAGTCCGGACTCCAAGAATGCAGTGCTGGACCCAGAGCTCTTACGGCTGGAGCCGTATTCAATATCAGCGTCTGGCAACACCCATTTGTAAAACAGTGACTCATTCACAGGCACAACTTTAAAAAGACAGACAGGATGACTTTAATCATACATTTCCATTTTGTTAACAAAGCTCAGTAAAACCAGATGAGCATCCTGGATGATAATAGTTGGTATTAATCTAATGACTACAGTGATCCAGTGCCATGGTTAGGAATAGGTTTATATCCTACAGAATGCATTGTTTTAATTTGTTTCAAGACCATAGCAGCTAATGGACTCCTGAGGCTAAGGACAAAATAATTGTTTAAACACCCATGAATTTTATTTAGAAACAGGTTGGTTTTTTTTCTGAAAATCAGAGGCATGGAAAGGAATTACAAATGTCATTTGAAAGAGGGCATCTTCAAAGGTATCAAGCAACCTAGGAGTTTGGCATACCAGATAAATAAGCTGCCATTAGTACTTTCTATTCATTGTCAACAAAGGAGCAAGTGGTTTTTGTAATGGACTGTATAGGAGTGACATTTAATTCAGGCAGATATTACTACAAGGTACATGTTTGTCATGGCTGCACAGTCCTTCCCTCTCACCAGTTGGGTTTCCATTCAAACATACAGCTTTAAGTCTTTCCCTCTAACATTAGCATACACAAAGTCTCAGACCTGACAAAAAGCATCTGAAAACAGGTTATTAAAGCCAGAGTTTAGCACTGGATTTTCACTTGAGATTTTTTTTTTAAAGAATAAGCAGCCTTTTGGGCACCATTTTTCCATATTACCATATCTGGCTAACCCATCTAACATATTAAGGTTGTGCTTTTGTGGCAGGTTTGCAAGAAGATGCAACTCCCTCTGCAAGCACTCCTAGATGGCCAGGTAGAAGCTACCGCTAATGCAAAAGTCATGTAACTGCAGCCCTGTAACGTTGGTCCCAAGGTAATATATTCTGCTTCCCAGCAGGACTTATTAGTTCAGGCTCAGCCACGTGTTAATGATGGCTACACAGCTTCCCATTCAGAGCCAGCTTTCACCCAGCCAGCTTGGAGCATGGACAGAATGAGTTCATATCTGCCTGCCAAACCCTGAGTAGACATACCTTCAGTGACTCAAGCAGTTAGGACTACAAATGCAGGATGAATCTTGCATAATATTCTCGCAGTGCAGTAAAGGCTGGCCTTGCTCACTAGTTTGAAGAGCCTATCAGAGCACGGTAGTTTCCTTTGCTTTCTCAATTGATATGATTATTCCTTACTTTGTGTACCAAAACTCTTCCTTGTTGACACTTTCCCAACTTCACACTGAGTCCTGCTCCACAAAGAAGGCTGAGCGCTCTCCTGCTCAGAGGCACATGTTTCTTCAGGATTCGCCTCCTCGTGAAAATATGAAACCAACATATGTTCTATGTTGCTAATTTAATTTCCCAGACTCTGTGACAGGTCCCCAGGGAAAATCAGCACCTCACAAAGTATTACTGAGAGGATGAGATAGAGGGATTTAAATTCAGCGTTCCTGTCTGAAAGCCCTCTGGTTAAGGTCATGGCACTCAGCCAACACATGAGATTTCCTACAGCTGCATCAGCCTTAGACAAGAGATAAACATCAGATGCTTTGATAGAATTAAAGTTTCTGCTCTTTCTAGAGTAAAAAGCACAAGCAAGAACTAAAAACTGCTTTGCTTCTGAACCATGTCCACTTTCACCTCCAGCTCCAGCCTCCTGTGCTTTTCTACCATGACTCTTAGTTACTTTTCTAGATCTTGGGCTACTTTCCACCCATCATTTTATAGCAAACCACCTAATAGGAAGTTTGTCTGCCATCTCCACCCAGTGGATAGATAGGTTAATGCACTAAAGTGCAAACTACCTGCTTGAAGATCTGCAGCACTTCTGTTCTCAGCTTGAATCAAGAGTTAAGAGTAAAATAGAGAAAATTCAAACAAGCAAAGAGTTTCCCCTACCGTTCCAAACAGGTTTTCTCTTTTCTTCTGTTTTCTCCTCCACTGTCCACACATATCTAGGGAAAAAAATCAAAGTTCTCCCTGTCATAACAGAACTTCATCGTGGTTACATTATATGTTCTAAAACAAACAAACAAACAACAACAAAAAAAAATCAACAACAAAAAAGGCTTATTTGACATTTAAAAAACAATTCATCAAAATTTGCTGCTTGATGACCCCAACAGGCCATAAAGTAATCAGACATTGGTTTTTTTCAGTAGTATTTTTGTCCAGATTCATTGTTTTCCACAGTACTGTCTGTAGTTCATTTATTATTTATATTTTTAAATCTTAGCGATAATTTCTCCAGGCTTATACAACACTTCTAGTTGGGCTCCATCAACCTGTCAACACCTTCTTCTCCTTTGCACAGAAACTCTTCCATCATGACTGCAGCCTCCACACATAATCCAACTTTTGCATAACCTTGTCCACTATGTCTCTAGTATTGACTTAAATTTGAGATTGCAATTTCCAATTTGCTTTAGACAGAGCCCGAAGCAGCCCATCCAATTCAGCAATAGTGTTAAGACATCGTGATTTCCATCCCTTCTGCATCTCTTGATTGCAGTCAGTTTCTTATACTTCTTTCCTACCAACCTGGGCATGAGGTCTTGATGCAGCAGCACAAAAATATCACTCATTCAGTCTCACACAGTGACAATATACTAATGGTGGGAAAATCTAGATGTGCAAACTCTTCAAAACATTTCATTTCTACTTATTCCTCATATTCTCTGAGGAAGTCATCTAGGACCCTTAATCAAAAAATGTGCAAGAAGTGTTAAAACACCCAAAACTGTTAAAATCCTGCAAATACGTGCTTACAGGTTGGGGAAAGTAGCAATACTGTCTTCTTCCTTTACTGTTCTATTTAGCTCTTCCCTTCCTCCTGCCTCAGTCAGTAATACTAAAAGACCTGGGATGATCAAAGCATGAGGTCTGTGACATTCCCATTTGTGGTTCAGGTGCCATACACACATATCTCCTGCATGTAGCATGTCTTCCTCTATTGCACAGTCTGAGAAACCATCTAGCCTATGACTACTTTGCCAGAGGAACTTTCTCTTTACTCAGCTCCTGGCTTAACAACTATGATGTCATTCAGCATCTGTGTTCATACCTACAGTTTGTTGCTTGTAGCACAGTTTATGTGCAGCACTATAAGGTAATATACTCTGTCTCTCACTTATTTTCATAAATTGAGTCTAATTAATGTCTTTTTGAATGCCAGGGATAAGAGGAGAACTGGAAATCATCAAGGGAAAATGGGAGCGTGTTTCTTCAGTCTGTTGTTTCATTCCCCAAGGCTCACACACATGCTCACAGCTTCCCCTCTCAGGACCAGTCCTACTCTACCTCTGCCACTGTCATTCAGAAGCCAGTGCAATTACTCCAGCTTTACTGTGAAATAACAGAGAACAGGCTGGGATCTAAATATTCTACTGGCACTTGAAACATTCCTGTTTTATCAAAGCTTGATATTTAAAGCCTTCTGGGGACATATACAATCAGGAAGAAACAGCAATTAATAAAACATAATTGCCTTAGACTATGCTCAGAAATCTCTTCCAACTCACAAATAAAAGTCCACAAGTCTCAGCCTAAATACTCCAAGACACAGAGCTTTGTCATATCTCCTGGAGGCCAAACTCAGGGTTTGCCCTAACCAGGTGGAATAGGAGACAACTGAGGTTCACCACAAAGGCGATCTTCCTGGTCTTCATTTTCTGTGACAGCTCTCAGGCCTACCGGAGTTATCCAGAATGCTTCTGCTGACCTCAGTTTCTGAGATAGTTCTCCCTTGCTTAGCCCTGAACTTTTCACATACACATGAAGAAAAACACCCAAAGTTCTACATGCTAAGACTTATGCAAACACATTTCATGCCAGAGGGCATAGGCCAATAACCTGCAAAGATCCACACCCACACAGAATTGCACAATGGACCACACGTATTTTGGAGTATGGCATCTGCCTATCACTAAGAACTATCAAGCACCAGTCATTTCCAGAAACAGTTTGCTGGTCTCAACGGATCAGTTACACTGCATTTATTTTTGCTCTAAGCAATACCTTCTATGCCAGTCATTCATACCAATTTGGGAGTTCACCCAGATCCTTCCCTCACCCTTTTCCAGGTCCTCAAGCTCAATAACATTTAATTCACCAAGTGGAATTCCTCTGGCTCTTCTCTGCAATCCTAATTTCAGCTTTATTCTGACAAGCTGCCAGAGGCATAGAGAGCCTGCTCCACAGGGATCCCAAATTCCACAGTCTACTGCAGCCCAACACTACCTGACAGCAAATCTTTCAAAAGAAAGAAAAGACTTAATAAAGCATCATCAGAGCTCCTATACTTCAAAATGTGAATTCATACATCAATTGTAACATAATCAAGCCTGGAAGCTTGGCTAATGCACAGATCTTCTCTTGAGTCAGTGTTCCACAAAAGCTGAGTGAGGCACCTCACTGGTGCCCAGGGTCTCAACTCTCATCCACTGGATAGCAAGAGGACTAAGCCCAAGAAGAACAGAACCCCAGGCAAGAGTGGCAGAAGAACTTTCCTCTTAGTTCCACCACTTGCACAGTAAGTGATACACCATTTAACTCATACCCTGAGCGATTCTTTCAGAAGTGATGTAAAGAATAGAAGTGAATTTCCAGGAAGTAGCTCCTGAACTCATCCAGGATATTAAATTACAAGATATTTTGTAGATTTCCAACTGCCATTGGAAAGGCCCAACTAACAATCCGATTAATCTCAAAACAATAACAGCCCTTAATCTAACATATATCAGCAAATTCCTGTTTCTCCCTTTTCTAACAAAAATAACAACACTGTAGTTGCCAGTGCATTAATAAGATCCTATTTCTGCTCCAGAGACTGAATCAAACCTTTGTTCTTCACAGCAAAGGATTAAGAAGGTTGCTATTTTGGTAATGAGAGGTGGAGAGGTACTTACTTTGCAGCTGAGATCCAGGCTGGATGCCTGAGAAAGGAATAAACTCTGTTACCTCAGATGAACTTTACTCTTCTAATCAGTATATCAAACTCTGTTAGTGTGATGCATATCATTAACAATAAAGAGAGACTATTCATGCATAATTACAATTTGATAGAGTGTTGAAGCTCATTTACAAGATACGCCCTATGTTGTAAATAAAATCATGAATGTAGATTTTAAGATACCAACACACACATAAAGATGTGCATAAGAAACTAGAAAAATAAAAACTACTTACTTTCTAGGTAGTTTTTTGGACAGTTGCTTCTTTTTTTCATGCTAAATCTAATTTTTTTCCAGATATCTCACCTCTTTTAACAGCACGTCATGGAGAAAAATAGTGATAAAGTGGCACAGGAAGAAAAAGTAGTGTCAGAAAAACATCACATGGACAGGGACAAATGAGCGAACACTCTGAAAAGAAGATCAAATCATAGAACAGATCCAAGTACTGAGGCACTAACTCAGTGCCCAAGATGATTGAGAAAACTGTTTGTGAGGCTGGAAAGGAGGCAGTGACCTGTGAAAATGAAAGCAACTTCATGAAAACATTAGTCATATAAAAAATATGTTGTTTATAGTTATCATAACAACATTTTTATTAAACAAACATGTTTGGTATATAAAGTTGCTGCAAGTAAAACATTTCCAAAGGACTAGNCCATGGGTCATTTCTGATATCCTCTGGGAATGCTGTTTTACATCTGATGAAACTCTCGTATCTCTCCTTCTCTAATGAACAGTAAGAATAGAACAATAAAAATCCACAGAGTTTCGGATATCTCTGGCAGTACAGGTGACAGATTTCCTAGGGGAACAAATCTTACACAGTCAAGCTTTGCCTGCATGAGTAGTCACGTGCACGTTACCCCTTCAATAATTTTTGGACACAACCACCA
>VZTM01028397.1:9900-20465 GCA_013400555.1 Jacana jacana | reverse complement strand
TTAAATGATGAATGACGGATGTGATCTGATTTTGGACAATCCTCATTAAGACTATTTATTTCCATACTATTTCACCTCTCTATAGCAAATAAAGATATTGTGTTGGATGGGAATGAAATTATTCTCATCACCCTATATTACAGAAAGAGAAAATGAGATTGAAAGGTCATGTGTTTTGTCTGTCTAAGGCCACAAAGGATCCACTGCCCAAAATAGCAGTGCCAGATTAGTTTTCTTCAGACTCTGGCTGTTGAGCTCCATGCTTCTTGATGATGTCTCCATTCAGGATATCTGAACAAGACTATTGTCAAAGATAAAGGAAAGAAAGGCCCAATTTTGGATTTTATCTCTGGGCCCTCCCAGTAGTCTTCCACAATAAACCGAATGGCAATGCAGATTATAAAGAGGATTTAGGAAAAAAACAAACATATCTTAGACATTTCGGTAGAAGAGTCCTAACAAAGAGATTTCTCATTAAAATCACATTTCAGAGAAAAAATACAAGTCAACTGTCACCTGACAGCAGTTTATCATTTTGGTTTATTACCTGAAACACAACTGATGTGTTATAGAGTAGATATACTTCCCATAGTTAGTAAATGAGGTTTATCACACATAGATCTGAGACACACTTAGATGAAGACTAAGTATCCAAAAGGCTACTATGCTTTGCCAATGAACACAGAATCATGTTGGACTGTCCAATGTATCATGACTGTTATTAAAAGAAACTAAATACTTTAAGAACATTTTAATAGTGTTCCTTTTTGATTTTGGGTGGAAAGGGAGGTTGTTCTCTCCCTTTTGGGGATTATTTTTTCTAAGAACATTTTAAATCCTACTTTGTTTTTTTTAACTCCAGCCTTGTAAACCCTTGGTGTGTTTCTTTCTCTCTCAAGTCTCTTTAAGCACTTTTATATCTCTCCTTCCAACAAGGATTTTGTTGTATTGTTCCTTTTTTTCTCTCAGAAATCAAGTCTCTTTCCCTACAATTTGAAGAACTTCTCCCATACACACCCAAGTCCACTGCTGTGAACAGCACAAGGGTTTCAGAATGAATAACCTGTGAGAAATGAATGAGGCAATTCCCAACTCACAGACCTTTAAAGTTCTCTGCTTACTCCAGCAGATATCTCTGTAGTGGATTCATTCGTGCCAATCTTCAGCTTTTCTCTGCAATAATGAAAATAACAAAATATATTTAAATATAGATGCCAAAATTCTGATGTCACTATGGGACTGGTCAAGCTGGAGCCAGGACCCTGCTTCAATCTAGACCCTGACACCAGTCTCTCACCTTGAGAAAAAGGCCATACCTCAGCTGCACAGCCCTCCAGTACAGCAACATAGTTGACATTTTTTCAAGCACATCACTGCAAGAAGTAGCGGTTAAGCCCAAAGCTTCAAGAATTTCACTAAAGAATGTACCAGTATCTGGTTATGTAAAGGCCTTTGGTTAAAGAATACATAAACTCCAAATACCACTGGGGCTTGTGGGTTGAATTTTTGGGGGTTTTGAGTTTAGGAATTTAAGTCACATCTTACTGTGAGAAAAGAGAACGCAAAAACAACTGAGAAATGGTATTAGTCCATTAAAAACTCAGAGCCATATGCTGCCATGCCACAATAATAAATAAGAGGCTTGTGTAGTACAGAAAGACAGGCTGTGACCTCCTTTCCACTAATTATCACAAAGCTATTTTGCTGCATTTTTATAACTACTTTCCTATCTTCACACTTAATGCACTTTGTCCCAGGGTAGGTCCCCATCATTATCTAAGCCCCAGGTTGATAACTGATCAGTCCAAGTTCTGATGTCTGTCCAAGTGCTTCCCATCAGAGCTAGGTACGCTGTGTGTGAGGAGGTGAGAGCCTTTCATTTAAAAAATTCTTCCTTATTTTCATCACAATTCACTGCAGTGTCCATAGACACATTTTTACTATACAGAATAGGGCAAGGTAGGGTTATTTAAGTTTAAGATGCTTATGGCAACATTTTAGGCTGTAAGCAATTCAGAGGCATGGCTAGAGAGGTATTTCCCATAAGTAACCCTGTAAAAAAGTGAGTATTTACAAGGGATTAACAAAAGCAACAGAGTGGAAGCGGCTGACCTACTGGGAGGTGTACCATGAAGATGGCACAATGCCAAGGGCGCAAGACAGCTGCATAGCACATTAAGAAGCAGAATGCTGAGGGTCAAGCTGGATTTATATCATAAAGCCAGAGAAGAGGTTGAGTTGTGAAGAGTTTCGCCTGTAACGGGCGAGAAAGCTGGAGGCAACATTGCCGACTGAATAAGCGGTAGCTGATAGAGACAAACACCAAGGCCTGATCCCAGTTAATGAGGAGTCTTTACTGAGTAGGCTCCATATCAGAGGATGAAGAGCCCATGCCCTGCAATGAATTCTGACCCCAGAGGAGTCAAGTAAAACTCCACTCCTTGTGAAGGGAACCACTGCTGGTGTGCGGCGGAATGGCAAATGTGAAAGGGATGCTTCTTTCACAAATGCTTGTTAGGGGAAGGTTCACAGCTACCATGCACATGCACGGAAATGCACAGGCAAATGCAGACATCCACTGGGTAAACATCTTTAAGGTGGTGTGCATGCCCCTTAGCTCTGAGGGGTACAGCTTGCGTTCACTCCACTGACCTCAATTCTCATCCAGCTATGTTTAATGTAGCCCACCACAGCAACCGAGTTCCTAACCTGCTAAATACACAACAGGGATAAATTTTGGCTTTTCTAAATTGCCACATAAGGTAAATTCAAAAATTGTCAGGATGGAAAAAAGGTTTATTTTATGTAAACTTATTTTCTTAGCAGGCGATTGAAAACACATTTTAAATATCTTTGTCTTCTATTTAACAAAAAATAAATTCAGCAGATGTTTTTTGAATGAGCTACATTGTTTACTATTTTCCTAAGATGTCCAAAACATGAAACTCATTTAACCCCTAGAGGAGTGACACAGAAATGACATGACGTGCATCATACATCAAATAATGGTCACTCCTGCTGCTCTTTAGACATCTGGGGCTTAATTTGCAATTATTTGCATTTATAGAACAAAGCTATACAATAGAAATGGGAACACATCTCCTAAGTTGATGCAGAATTAATTTTCAAAGGGTGACATGCACCATAAATCCTATTGCGTGATTACTATAAACATGCAGACAAAAGAATGAGGAACAGTGTTGTCTGCTAATGGATGCTCAGTTATGAATTCCAATTGCTACAACATGTGATTAATTTACATGTTCAAATTAAGTCTCCATTTTTGCATGTTTAATTATGAGGTATTTAAAAGCGTGGATGGGTGTGTTTGATCATAAGCAGCATCTAGGAAAAAGCTTGGCGCTTGCAATTTGCTTGTCCTGGTTTAAAATATTCCCATTACATCATGGAATGAAAAAGTTAGAAAAAGGAATGTCTCTGCTCCCAGCTAACAATGCACACAGGTCAAGAACTCTCCTCTTCCTAACATTTCTCATAAGGATGTGCATTGGAGGTATCTTTTTTGACAGAGGGAATCTGTGAAAACAACAGTGTCTTCGCAAGGCAGGTAGTACACATACTGTGGATACCATCATTTAATCCTATTTTAGAGATCCCTCATTTCCAAAAGCTTTGGACTAAATTCTAGTGGTATTTCCATTTAATGCTTCTGTGTCATGGATGTACAGCTCCAGGGACCATGCTACAATTTTCCTAGTAAAACGCAGGGGTCCAACTGCAATGGAGAGCTTATAGCTGTTCAAATAACTGGGTTTTTAGTTCAGCTGCCAAGCCAAACAGTAGAAAAAGAATGTTGGTTCAAACTGAACCGAATTCACAATTTTTCCAGGTTTTCACACCAAAACCACTACCATCCCCACCCAGCCCACTGTACTCAGTTGAATATGAAATGTTCCATATGACTCAAGAAAAAAAATTTGGGGAAAATATAAAAATAAGGAAATGCAAGACAGGATTTCAAAATTGTGGCAAAAGGATTGTTCTCTCTAACTTTTTATATATATTTCTCTCCTTTGCTATACTGAGGAAGCTTCTTTGCTACTGTGTTGACTATAACAGGGTTTGCATCAGCTTCCAAAATTAGTATCATTAACATCAGGTTGGAGAGTCATTGTTATGCTACTCCTCATTGACTCTCAAGCATTATTGAAGTAGTTTGTAGTAGATTTTGGGACCAGTTCCATTTGGGAATGATCTGAAGGGTAATCGCTAGGATAATCATACGGGGAGTTAATGACCCAGGGACTGAACTCTGATCTGACTTTGCTTGTGCAACTAGGTACTGAAGGATTGTGAGGTAGGTTCTCACCCATTGCATTGAAAGCTATTCACTTTGCATGTATCGAGACTGAGAACATCTCTAAAGCCGGGTAATTAGTACAGTCCCCTAGCAGAGAGGGCACCAGCCCAACAGACTTCTCTTCTGAAGCAAACATGTGTAAAGAAGAACATCTGAGAGTGCATTGTGGTAGACCTCACTGCTGTTAATTGCTCAAATCCTGTCCTAAGAGACAGAACAGCAGGATCTAAATCTCCAGAGCAGAGGACAGAATTAAGCTACAACATCCACTGTTGCAGATAAATGCCTCAACCGCTAAAAGAGGAGTTATGACAGAAACAAACCGCTGGCGATGTCTGTTTCCTTCCCATCATCAGCAGCATTTTTCCCAGATGAAACTTTCTGGTAGATAAAGATCAAATCACCCCAAATAATCTGCTCAAAGCCAGAAGTGACCCTTTCTTTGATACTACAAATTTTTGTCTCGCTGTCCTAGGCATGTACACACACCTTTGAGTCAGAAAAGTTCCTCAAATAGGATTATATTGCCATCTAGCCATGCAAAAAGTCTGGTAAATGTAATGCCACACATTTCTAGATAAAAATTACTATGGATAGAGTTGGTCACACATATACTCATAGAAGCAGTAGAAAAAGTTTATAGAATCATAGAATAGTTTAGGTTGGGAAAGACCCTTAAGATCATAGGTCCAACCACCGACCTAGCACTGCCAAGTCCACCATTAAACCATGTCCCTAAGCACCACAACGTCATGTCACAAAAGTGTACATACTCCAAAATGATATATACTTGAAGCTGCAAGACATCTCAGCTCAGAAGATTTACAGAACAGACCTGGAGAAAACCATGGCATACAGCAGCTTTCATGTCATTCCCTTTCATTTCTACAGTCTATTCCCTTTTCTGCATCTTGACACTATTTGTACAAGGGAGCTGCAAAACAAGCCAAAATATTGTTTCAAACGCCTACATCAATAAAGGTTTGTGAAGGAATGGCCCTTCTGTTTGTCAAGCATTGTAAATCTATAGAGATGCCTAAATACAGTGAAAGCAGTAGGAAAATACATTGTAAAAGTATTTATCAGAAGCAATAACTTCTAATGTGACATAGAAACACTACTGAATATTATCAGGTAATACTAGTCACTCACACTTGCTGAATAACTGGATGAATCAAAGCACTCCCTGCCCCAAAAATACAGATTGTAACTTAAGGAAAAATATACAGTGTATACACCTGAGCTAGTTGAAATTTTAATTCCAAACTATGCTTTTACATATTCTGAGTCTCAGAAGACACAGAGGACAACTGATCATCAGCAAAACATTTTGAGTCTGTCCTTTCCTATTTTTCTTCTTCCTTATTTAGGAATGTCAATGGCTCGATGTCAAAGTGGCATACAGTGACAAGCGGTGTTCCTCAAGGGTCAGTTCTGGGACCAGAACTATTTAACACCTTTGTTGAGTACACAAACAGTGGGACTGAGTGCACCTTCAGCAGGTTTTCCAGTGACACCGAGCTGTGTGCTGTGGTCAACACACTGGAAGGTAGGGATGCCATCCAGAGGGACCTTGACAGGCTCGAAAAGCAGGCCTGCATAAACTTCATGAAGTTCAGTAAGACCAAGTGCTGCAACGTCCTCCACCTGGGTCACAGCAAACCCCAGCACAAATACAGGCTGGGCAGAGAATGGATTGGGAACAGCCCTGAGGCTGTTGGTGGATGAGAAGCTCAAGATAAGCCAGCAATGTGCACTCGCAGCCCAGCAAGCCAACAACATCCTGGGCTGCATCACAAGAGTGTGGCCGGCAGGTAAAGAGAGGTGATTCTGTCCCTCTACTCCCCTCTGGTAATATCCCACCTGGAGTACTGTGTCCAGCTCTGGGGCCCCCAATTAAGAAGAATATGGACCTACTGGAGCGGGTGCAGATGAGGGCCAGAAAGATGATCAGAGGCTGATGGAGCACCTCTCCTGCAAAGACAGGCTGGGAGAGTTAGGGTTGCTAAGCCTGGAGAAGGGAAGGCTTTTCAGAGACTTTAGAGTGGCCTTTCAGTATTTAAAGAGGAATTCCTACAGGAATGATGGAGAAGGATTATTTATCAGAGAGTATAGGGATAGGATAAGGAGTAACAGTTTTAAACTGAAGGAGGGCAAATTTAGATTAGATATAAGGAAAATATTCTTTACTGTGAGGGTGGTGAGACGCTGGAACAGGTTGCCTAGAGAAGTTATAGATGCCCCATCCCTGGAGGTGTTCAAGGGCAGGCTGAATGGGGCGTTGAGCAACTTGGTCTAGAGGAAGGGGTCCCTGCCCATGGTGGGGGGTTGGAACTAGATGGTCTCTTCCAACCCAAACCATTCTATGATTCAATTATTCTATAGAAATAATTGGTTGGTTGAGATTCAGGTCGCAATTCTAAAATACTTGCAAATTTTAGCAAAAGAACGACAAGTCAAAAGCCAGCACTAACAGCTATTGTTCTTTTTTTAATGTAACAAATAACTAGGAGGTGACAGATTAATTCCAGCACCACAGGTTGGAAGTACAAAAGATAGAAAGTTTATAAATTAGAAAAGATTTCTTCACACAATGCCTTTTTAAAAATAGGGAACTGGATTAAATCAAGAAATGACATTTTTACTCAAGTAGCAGAGAAGAGAAAGAAATATAGGGAGAAAAAAACCCCAGCAAACAGAAAAAGTGAAAGTAGTGCTATTTTTGATTTAGAATTACTAATACATGGAAACATTGCTTATCAAATTGCACAGAATTAGAATTATTTTTCAAAGGTCACTGCAGACATTTTATTGTGTTTTTTGCTCTTTTTTGTCCAGGCTTAACTGCTAATCTCCTGCTGTAATCATTATAGTTGAAGGCTATTGCTCTTTGACAAGTAGCTATTTGCAGAAGATTATTAGGTTTATTACTAAATAGTAACTAAATGAAAAAAACGATGGCTTTGAAAGAAGACCTGGAATGCAGATAACATTTATGACTGAGTAAATTCCACCAATACATCTCCAAGTCATTGTTTTCTGCCATATTTTGTGACTTGTAATGCGCCCTTCACTTCAGGTATTCAAGTTTTACTGCTTGTCTCCTTGACTGAGGATGAATTTTAATTTCCAAACTGTGCATGTGCAGCTGGTGTTCTCACCACTGCTATACCTACCGCAGGAACCCAGCTACTGCTGAGGGCATAGTTTATAGCAGCCAATACAAGAGCAGGAGTGCGCAGAACTTTGGCCATTGCCCAGGAGTCACAAACAGCTTCCATCACCGAGCCACGTTCAGAATATACTAGGTGAAGACAGACAAGTTATTAGGGGAACCAGCAACAGCAACTATGCTAGTTACGATACCACACTGGCACTGCCATAATACCTCTTGTTCTGTGCTACCTTATTCAGCACCGTCTGAAGACATTGCCTCCCACTGAACCATGGCACACTGACCTCCCTGAAAACCCAAACAGATTATGAGAATGCCTTAAAACACAGCTGGATCACTCACAGGCAGAGTAATATATTCAGCAAGCACTGCAAGATCTCTAGCTTGCACAACATTACCGTGGGAGGGCTTTAGCTGGAGTTTTTAAATATTAGCTAAGGAAAAGGGCTGTTTATATAATTTCAGCACAACCCTTCATTCATTCCATTTGGATTTTTAGCAGTTGCATCGCTCTGGTTCGTTCAGGGGATCATCAAAATTTTGCAGTATTCTAAACATTTTCATTTTCATATCAGAATTGTGGTGGATCACATGACATGCAGCTGTTAACATATATGTTAGCATATTTAGGGTTTGGGTACTTCTAAGCTCTTGCACTCTGGAGTATTAATTTTCTACTTGTTTACATATGAGAATTACTGGATTTTGTTGGGTTTTTTAACCACAAGGTTTGAATTTATGGGAAAAAATTAAGCAATAAATAGGTACAGTGTCTTACCTTCATTTCGCATGCCATGCCTGCCAGCAAAAGGATTAGAGAGATAAAGCTGGTTTTCTTCTGTGAAACTGCAACTAGTCCAGTCACAAGCTCACAAACGCTCCTTTCCACATCAGCTATACTTCGACCACACAAGTGTGGTTTATAGATTATGGCAGTTACAAAAACACATGGCAAAGAGCTCTCAGCAGCTTCACTTCTGTATCAGCAGGAAGAGGTTCCAAAGGACCTCTCCATCCCTGCAGTGCTGAAAAACGTCCAGGGAAAATCTTCCTGGATACTAATGATCTCGTTTAAGTCAGGGAAAACTGTACTCTCAGCCAGCTGTTTCATGACAGAAGAGTACCAGTTCAGAGCAAAATTATTCATTAAGACAAAGCTTTACCTTTGAAAGACAAGATCTTTACCTGCATAAATTCTGATAACAAAAAAAAAACCCAAATCTGTACAAGCAAATCACAGGCACGTTTCATCACTTAATCACATAGATGGATGAACAGACCCCATAATTCTTCCTAAAGGTTCGTGACAACAACCATAATTAAACTCGATGTGCAGCAACTTATGGGAGACTATTTTGTTCTTTCTTAACTCTGCAGCTTTTTTAAAATGCCAGCAGCCTCAATGGCAGAATCTGGGTCATGCCTGATACTGATACTGGATGTTGGGAACATGATTTTTTTGCAGATAAATTTGCAATTAAACACATAAAGAAGAAAGTGATTACACTATCTTTGAGGGATATATCTGAAACTGTACACAAGAACATTTCATAAATGGAATATTACAAAGGAATTTGTTCATAAGGATTGCTGAAAGTGATCAGATAAAAACAAGATGAGTGAGTCAGTTGGCTGCAGCTGGTTTAATGGGAAGTTCTTCAAAAGCAGTGCTGTGAAGTTTGGAGAAACGATGGCATATTCCATGGCTGGAGAAGTAGGAAGGGTAAGCATGTCACCTGCAGTCTCACTTCAAAAAGTGCTTCGGCACAGACTCTCCAGTAAAGAAATAAATTCCACTTGTCCTTTAGTTGCTGCTACAGATAAGTGTTAGCTTATACCTTTGAGTCCTGACCTCAGACACACTTCAGCCTATCAAAACTCCTATTCAAATGCCATTCTCAATCCAATTTCAGAGAATAAAAAAATTAAATTTTGGAACGCCAAAACCATTCAGATCACTACTTCAAGCCTTCTCTGAGCTTCTCTCTCTGCTTACGGGTAGTGACACAAGTCATTATTCTTAAGATTGTCTTAACTGACAAGCATACTTCTATTATAGAATAAATGGCTCACATTAGTTAACCTATTGCTGAACACTTAGAAGTAATATAGAGGAAGTCAACACCATACTAGGGCATAATTCTGACTACTTGCAGGTATTTCAGCCACCTTGTTTCCATTTAAGATACCACAACAAGATAAATATGGCATGCTCGTTAACTTGCCTTAGGAAAGAAAAAAGACCCCAAAATTTGAAAAATGCAATCATTTGTGAAAGACCACCAAGCCTGAATATGGAGAAGCTGTGAGATAGTTTGCTTGAATAACTTGATGATGTCTTTCTCTTACCCTGGAGGTACTGAGCTGGCATAAAGTCTCCATCAGCAGAGAGTGCCACAGTTCTGCAACAGCTGATAAAAACTTGGACATTGTGTTCTGCAGGGAGGAAACTCCCACATTTTCAAACAAACCTTCATTCTTAATAGGAGTCAAAACAGAGCATCACAAAGTTTCCTCCAAGAAGCAAATTTCAACACATTCAGTTTTAGAAAAATACGTTTAGTTGATTGTTTAGTTGGTGGGTTTTTTTTCCAAATGAACTTGGACAACAAGCTGCTCCAGGAGAATCCTGAGATTACCCCAAGACCTCGAAGTGTTTGGGGAATGCCCCTTGGGAGTAGGCTGTACCCAGTCAGGGCAAATTTTCAACATCCTCAGAAGTAGAATTGTTTCTGCTACAAATCCATCTGGTTTCACATACAGCCAACTTTCATGCATTACACATTTCTGATATTGGTTGGGATCTCCGTTTGGGCTTTAATTTTTCCCAATATCCATCCTTGTTTGCCGTTTTGTTTCCATCTCTTAAAACAGTACTGTCTGCCTGCACAAAGAACTGGATGTTAAGCAGATATGACCAACAGAAATGTGGATTTTTTCTGAGCCAATGCAGAGGTCAGTCTAGTCTTCCCTCCAGCCTCAGTGATAACTGATGACTTCATTGGGAGGAAAAAAAAAAAAGACAAATCAGCCCTGTATGTTCACATGAATCTAGACTGAACTGATTCC
>VZTM01028395.1:35948-48570 GCA_013400555.1 Jacana jacana | reverse complement strand
TATGCCACTGTTCTAATAATGCAAAAGATTTACTTTGTAGTGCAGCTATTAATACATGTCATCAGTTGGTTTTCAAGAACATGACTAATACATCAACAATAGTGGGTTTTATAACCTTGTCATTCACAGCAAGCCAATATTCAAAGAAACCTGATTTGCCAGAGACTCACCTTTACAGTAATGATTAAGGGCTCTCAAAATCCTGAGTGGCTGTCAGTATATAGAAATTACTGCTGCAGAAGATTAGAGGGAAAAAAAACAAACATCCAGGAATATTTTTTTTTTTCAAACAGCTGGATATCTCCATGATCAACTGTAAAGCCACATTGTTAAAGTACAGGTACACAAATGTGCTTCAATATATAGACTGGTGAACAGAGAACCATAAAGGAATTCCTACTCACCATCCACATTACCTGTTTAGGTAGTTTCTTCTGAAGTGAGATGTGTCCAAGTATGCCCTTCTTTATATAATCATGTGTTGGACAAATTCAGGGCACATGACACAGAACACGCCAGAACATGGATAGGATGCAACACTTATGATTCTTAGAGAAACACAGTATTTCCTATGTTTTTTTCAATGTTTGAAACCCCTACTTGTTATCTGCTGACTTCAAAATGGTGCTCTGAGATAAGGAAATATAGTTCTAAAGCAGGATCATGATATTGTTATTTCCTGTAGAATCTAGGAATTATGAGCAAAGACTAGATCCAACTGTATTCCCATCCACTTACAAATCTAGAGAGCCACCCTGCTGTTACTGATGCTGACTTATAAGAGATAAGATAAAAACAAGTATGCGTGGGAGTGATTGTACTTTTAGAAACACAATCTAGAAAGAGCTACTCCTAACAGGTGAAAAAATGAGCTTTTGCAGAATGCCATTCTTTGCTTTCATGTGATAAGATTTCACATTTCATCAGGAATACAAGTGAGTAATGAGTGTTTTGGTTCTTGTCCTGGTTTCAGCTGGGATAGAGTTAATTTTCTTTCTAGTGGTTGCTGTGTTTTGGATTTAGTAGGAGAATAATGTCAATAGCATGTATTGTTTTAGTTGTTGCTAAGTAATGGTTACATTAGTCAAATACTTTTTCAGCTTCTCATAGAAGCTCAGAGGGAGCATAGAGAGAAGTTGACCAAAGGAGTATTCCATATCATAGATGTCATGCTCAGTATATATATTGGAGTTGGCTGGGGTCAGGAATCCTCAATCACTGCTCGAGAGACAGGCTGGTCAACCAGTTATTGGGTGATGAGAGAGGCTAGAATCTTGTATAGCTTTATTTTGTGTTATTGTTGTTGTTATTATTATTTTTATTATTTTCTTTTCTGTTACTGTTCTATTAAATTGGCTTTATCTCAAACCATGAGTTGTTTTTTTCCCTTTGCCTTCCTTTTCTCCCTCTTCTCTCCGCCCTACTGGGGAGGGAAGGGGAAGTGAGTGAGTGGCTGCATGGTCCTAGTTGCTGGCTGGGGTTGAACCATGACAATTCTGTAACTAAATGGAGAAAATTAATGGAGAAGGGATGAAAAAACCCAAATTGTTCAAAAAAAAGATTAAGTTTTGATGAGATACAAAAGTTGTGAGGAGCTTATTACCGTGTTTGAACTCTCGCTCCTTCTTTATTTAACTTAAAATAATTATTTAATGTGAAATATCTTTAATTTAACTTAAAATAGACACTTTCAAAGGAAGGATGTCACTTTCAAATAGAAAATTGAAAGAAGACATTGTAGAATTCAGGTTTGTTTTATATAAAGAAGTCTTCCCAAGGAGAATTCCCTGCAACATTTAACAACAGACACTCTATTAACAGATGACTAGTATGCTCCATTTCCTTCCTGGGGTACATAGAGCCTTTTTCTCATCACATGACAAGAAGTGATAAAATTAATCTTTTTACGTTCCTACAAATCAACCTTCAGTGGTGTAAAGAGAATTAAACACATCAGCTCCACAAAATTTGTGGTGTTTTGCCTTGTGACTTGATTATCCTGCAGCAATGCCATCGTGATAGACACTATCTCATGAGGCACGAAGACAGATTTCCATATGGGAATACATTGTTTTGTTCATTTGAGGGAAAGGCATTACTTAAAGGCACAGTAAGCAAAGGGATTTTTTTCCACACTGCAGGTAGTCAGGAGAGGGAAAGGAAGGAGATAAAAGTTTTTTTTTGCAGAAGCAGTTTGTAACAATAATGACTTTCTAGAAGCCAATGTGCCAATACTAAGGCTGACTATTTAGGAAACCTAGCACTATAACCCATGGCTTTGAAAATATAAATTGCAATCTATCTCTCTGTACTCTCTAGAAATTGAAGGCAGCGGGAAATCTCAGCAACTGATGTGAAATAAATATCTTCTAAAGGATTGGAAGATATAGAAGAAAAGCGATATGAAGCTACTTAAAATTTCAAATGTAGGCATTTTACTATAAATATATTTTTTAAAGATCACAGGAGACGATAATCTTGCTCAAGGAGGTAACATGCTCCGAGCCAAATCTTCAAAATAACAGCTTTGTTTTTCTGCCTTATCATGGACCAGCTCATCTCTTTAAGCAATACAAAGTCTGAGATGGGTTTATTATACGTTCAAAGGAAAAAGGCAGCCCAAAAATTTTCCCCTAGCAACAGGGATATAACATTTAAAAGCTGTCACACCTGAAACCAGTGCGACAAAAACATGGGGCGGTGAATCTGAAGTTATTTTGTAAAACTTTGTTTTATCTCCAGATGTAACCAGCTCATGAGCAGAAGGCAGCTGCTGAGTTATCTACTGCTGTGTCTTCGTTCCACCACCCCACTGCAGCATTGTGATAGCTGCTCATGCTTGAAAATTCCTACAATATAATACTAAGCATGTGTATCATTGTAACCAGGACAACATTATGGTTGCTAGGGGAAGTAAAAGAAACCAAAAAGCAAACACAAAACTTGGACTCAACAGAAAAGTTCCCTGCAAAATTAGAAACAAAAAGGGATGGTGGGCCATGTTGTACATACTCTCTAACTCATCATTATTTATCCTGTGGTGTTATTCACAGGACAAGGCAAAAATCATCAAAGCAAAAACCCCCTCCAGCCTACCTCAATGTTCAATGTTTGACATGTGTTTTAGAAGTACAGATATCACATAATTCATCATCCCAGCTTTTTTTCTTTTTTTTTCAAATAGAACTTTTCTTTAATGCTAAACCTCCTCAATTCACAACACGGTTTTCAAGTCATTAAAGTCTTATACTGAGTAAAATAGGAGTATGAGAGCACCATAGGAAATATTGCTTTGAAAGATCCTGGTCTCCCATAGGTGCACTTCTTTAGTGTTTTTGGACAGACCAGATTGGATCTTCAGAAAAAAATCTCCCAGTTGTCTCCACTGAGCATGCTTTAGTTCATATTATGGAGTAGTCGCCGAGTGCACAGACCTTAGTACTTTCAGATGAATTCCCTCAATATCAGGGAAGATTATGGAACAGATCATTTTGAGTGCTATCACTAGCCATGTAATGAGCAACCAGGGGATCAGGCCTAGTCAGCATGGGTTTATGAAAGGCAGGTCCTGCCTGACAAACCTGATCTCCTTTTATGATAAGATGACCCGATTGTTGGATGGGTGAAAGACAGTGGATATAATATATCTGGACCTTAGAAAAGCATTTGACGCTGTCCCTCACCACATTCTCATGGAAAAACTGGCTGCTCATGGCCTGGATGAACGTACGATCTGCTGGATCGAGCACTGGCTGGAAGGACAATCTCAAAGGGTGGTGCTCAATGGAGTTAAATCCAGCTGGCGTCTGGTCACAAGTGATGTTCCACAGGGCTCAGTACTGGGGCCTTTCCTTTTTAATATCTTCATTGATGATGTNAGAGAGATATCGAGGTGTTGGAGTGAGTGCAGAGGAGGGCTGCGAAACTGGTGAAAGGCCTGGAGAATAAGTCTTATGAGGATTGATTGAGGGAGTTGGGATTGTTTAGTTTGAGGAAGAGGAAGCTGAGGGGAGACCTCATCATTCTCTACAACTGCTTGAAAGGGCATTGTAGAGAGGTTGGTGCTGGTCTCTTCTCACGGGCAGTGAGCGACAGAACAAGAGGGAATGGCTGCAAGCTGCAGCAGGGTAGGTTTAGGCTTGTCGTTAGGAAAAAATTTTTCACAGAAATAGTAGTCAGTCAGTGGAATGGGCTGCCCAGGGAGGTGGTGGAGTCACCATCCCTGACTGTGTTTAAGAGTAGATTAGATGTGGTGTTGAGGGATATGGTGTAGGGGAGAACTTGTAGAGTAGGGCTGATGGTTGGACTTGATGATCCCAAGGGTTTCTTCCAACCTATATGATTCTATGATTCTATAATTGGGATGAGAATATGCACCCCATACCTAACATCCTACAGACACCATCAGGAGTTCAGTCCATGGGACCAAATGAGAGCAAATGTGAAAGAAAATCTCCTGACATGCCTCCATTGTACATGATACATCCTTGGCAACAACTGCTTTTCTTTGCAGATCTCCCCTCCTGGTGTTCTCTACTTGCTGATGTAGCTAAACTCCAGACAATTTTGACATATCAGTAGTATTTCAGATAGTATAACCTTTAATGCTGTTGTGGTTTAACCTCAGATGACAACTAGGACCACGCAGCCTACTTGCTCTGTAGTAAAATCCTGCATCATCCAGCTTCGGTGGCCTATGACGAAGCTGTGTGACAGCAAATACCTGCACCTTAATAGTAAAAATTTTGTAAAGGAGTAACATTGCTTGATCTTTAGTGTGATAGAGACAATGTCTGGATGGAAACCCCATGGATTTTAAAATCAGCCCAAAGAGAATGAAGATATCAAAACACAGAGGCAGTAAGGTACCCAGATAAATATATATTCTTATTATTTCCTGAAGAAATGCTATGTAATAGGATTATGACTTTATGCCCTTTCTGATCTCACTTGAAATATATGTAATTAAACTGTAACCCAGTGGACTTTTCTCTCAGAAAGCCCTCTATTCTTTTTAATTCCACAAATGATCCCAAGATATAAAATCAAAGAGAATTTTGATAATTTCTATTTTGAGAAACTGAAAGTTCAAAATGAAAATGGCTACTTCCTATGTGGCTTTCTGTTTCAATAGAAAGTGCATTCTATTATATATTGGACAGAATTTTTTTTTTTTAAATGGCTGCTGTTGTAATGTGGATTTTTCATTTATTCTTAAGTTTACTCAGAGGGGAATGGCAATCTGGCTCCCGTCCAGTGATGGAGAAATAGTATTCAGGCAACCAAATACCACAGAGATACGTCTGGTCTAAGAATAAACCAGATAGGCTGAGGAAAAAAAAAAAGTATCAGTTTCCTCACATGACAGGGACCTAAATGGAGGAAGTCCAAGCCTAAATGGGTGTGCATGACAGCGGTTATCACCACAGTTGGGTGGATTTCTAACAAAGTTATTCAGTTCAAAACTCCAGATTTTAACAGTGGGGGTGTGTGTGCATGTACATAAAAAGAGAAATCTCCAAATCAAAGACTATTTTAGCTTCCTAGTTAGCTAATGGGAGCACTTCAGGCCATTTGGAAAGGAAATTAATATGAAATATTTCTCTGTCTCTGTTAATGGTATGGGACCTCATATGTCAGCTGCAATCGGTTTGAAAAGCTCTCTTAACTGCATGGGGGTGTGTGGAGCAGCCGTCTAGGAATAGCATATTTTTCTGGCTCCGTTCTTGGAGAAGTACACTTAGAGGTTTAGGAAAGGGGCACAGGATGTCTGTCAAAATATTTTCTCTCGGAGATCCTATTCAGACTTTTACATCTTTTATGAGGGGATGTTCTTCAGTGCAGTGTGCAGGACATGGAAGGTCTCCTGCATTGGTATAGTCAGTGAAATAATTTTAGAATCCATTCAAAACAAAGTGCTTCATGAAAATTAACACTGAGAACTAACTTGTAATCAGCAGTAAAAATGCAGTATTGGAGCATAGCATTGGAACACACATGAGTGAGACACTCTCACTTGCAGCAACTTGAAAGATTTTTATTAAGGGGAATACAATTTACCCGTTATTGCAAGAGCCTTTTGGGTGAAAAAAAATGGCAGCACCTTTTCACCCTATAGTTTGCTTGGAGAAAGGAGTAATGGAACAAAAATATTGACTTATTTCATAGATGTTGTAACATAGGGTTTTTTGCCTTGGAGATGAACTGAATGCATGCTCACAAATCACTCTGCTTCAGAACTGGCCACCAAGAAGAGGTGCTAAACAAAGTGACTGTGGCCATTTCCTCCTCCTTGGTTCAACCATTTATTTAATTTGCTTACAAGATGGAGTCTGTTTCAATTTCATATGAGACCAGTGAACCTCATTCATTTATGGAAAAGTGGAGCTGTCTGTGGATCTCATCATGATGCAGGAAAATTGAGCCAAAGAGAGACAGTGTTGCTACCTTGCCTGCTATTTCATGTAATGAACATCCAATTATGGATTTAGGGGATGAAATATGGGGAAGATTGCTTTACGATTGCTTACACTGAAAGGAATTTCACCCCACAGTGGTCAATTCTAAACCAGAGTTAATACTCTCCTCTCTTCTCTGTTCTAGCCTTTTCTGACTTGGGATGCTAATAGCATGTAGAGGTACTGAGAAGCATCGAAGGATTTTATTTCTCAGTCAAGTTCAGGAATTGTGTCTCTGTTCACTTTGACTTGAGGGTGATACCATAAAATGTGAACTATTTTATCTTATTTTAAAAATACCTCACATACTGAAGTAGCATAGAGTTCTTTTTTTATTGTTCAAGAGTAATGAGTTGTCAGCTGCTTCCCCATTCTGAAGAGAATGTGATACATACATCATCTTTCAAAAGAAGAAGTGCTGCTGTGACATTTAGAAAATGTTGTTCTAGCGTATGTGTATGTATTTTCAAAGGGATTACAGTTTATGAAGTAAGGTTGCTTAAGCAATATAAACAAAGCCCGTTTTTTTATGCATGCTTTGTACAGCAACTGTGATACATCTAAAGGCTGTACTTTGTTTCAGTATAATGAGCAGACCACAGAAAGGATAGTCTGTTTTCACCACTGGCTCTGGCTGGAGTTACTTTTCCCAGTCATGGGGAGGAGTACTGTACCTCAGTGTTGAAATGTCTTAAAATCTTGGGTGTAGAGCCATGGCATGGAGAGCAGACTCATAGCAGGGTAAGTGCATGTGGACAGTATTTGGAAACTGCAAAGAGGGGACTGTGAACTTCTTGCATACAGTGGGACAAAGTCTAAATAACTTGTTACACAGCAGTATGCAAGGCATGAGGATAATAAGGGACAGCAAGGGCCCAGTGAAGAAACTGGAAGGAGCCATTTTTGAGCAATAACTCTCATAGCCCCTGACCTATCCACCAGGGGCAATGGGGAAAGGTGTAAACCAGAGGATCAGTGCCTTTGGTGGGGCAGCTTTGGAAGGAGATGATGACTTTAAGAGATAGTTAATTTTCCTCGAGCTCAAAGATGATGAAAGAATGCCTCTGCACTTGCCAGGCTGATGCACTGTAGGCTTGAATTTGGAGCCAATTCTCTGTGCAGCAAATGACATTACATTTTAGGCAGTTGATTTGCATCATGTGCTTAAATTCCTTTCTGCCAAATTCGGAACTGAAAGATATGGCTGGGAATTGCTCTCCTTCCACACAGGGTCCAGAGCACTGCCTGACATGCAATTTTTTTTCTCCTTGTACCTGCAGAACAAAGCTGCTTAAAAAAGTAAAATGACACCTTCTGCACATGCTCTGTACACATATCTCACCCTTAAATGATGCAAATAAACCTATCTGTTTACATTGCAAATATAGTTGAGCTAGTAGGGCAATAGGGAATTAATTGAAGAACTTATTCGACAATGAAGACCCTTATGAAAAGGAACTCAACCATTAAATTACTTGCAAAAGAGAACAGAAATGATGATTGGAGCCCTACTGAAAATAAAGGCCAAATGAGATGGAATGAATAATTCCCAGGATTTATATACACAGCCTCATATTCCAGATTTTCTTGCATAACTAAACCAACTTTAAGGGAAGAAAAAAAAAAAGCAGGAAAAAGATATAAATGATATAAATGTTTCTGAGGAAGATAAAAGCAGGAATGACAGCGGCAAATCAAACAGCATTCCTCGTGGCTATTGCTACTTAAATGCCTGACAGCTCAAATATATCACACCTTTTCTCTGAACCTAAAATTTTTCCTCTCCTCCATACAGATAAATTTTACTATCTGTCATTTCACGGAAGAAGAAAGAGGGAAAGAGGAAAGCTGAGTTCTCCAGTGTTGCCCACTTCTTTGGATGTGAGCCCTTAAGAAACTACAGGCATCTTGGCTATCTAGAAAAGGTACTCAGATCATAACACCCTAATTTGTGAATGGAGAGGAGTGAATAGAGAACGGGAAAAATCCTCCTGCATTTAGACTCTTGTCTAGGAGGAACTATGGGAATAAAGTGGTTGTGTGGTTCAGGGCTGCTTACAGGATGTAGAGAGTCTGTGTTTCCACTGTGCTGCTTCTTTACAGCGTACCACAGTTTGCTCCTGGCTTGCAGGAGAGATGGCTGCATGTAAATGTGGTTGGAATAGTCAAACATCATTGCAGAGAAAGGTGGAAAGCCCCTCTGAAGTCACAAAAAGAAGAGGTTTGCAGATCGCTGATCTTCCTCCACCTTTTCTCAGCACTTGTAGTATAAATCCCTGGAAACAGGGAAAGTCGAAGAAAGAAAATTTGTTTTTTCTGAATCTCACAATATTAGATGCTTGGGAACAAAGACAAAAGAAAAACAGTTTTTCTCCCTCATGTTTGAACATTAGAAATATACAATACTTAGTAAGGTATTCAGAAAGTCAGGGTTTGCCTGGGGCTTTCATTAAAACATTGCTTGAGGGCAGGATGAACAAGACGAATAATTAACACATCTACAGGTTGCTTTGGCTTGAGAGCATTGCCTTACATAATAGATGTTTGACAGCATGAAATCAGTCAGATATTCAAAATGCAAGTATTGCCACTTGGCTGAAATGGGCTTATTTGGTGGAGCTGGTTTTGCTTATAAATACTAGGAGTATTTGCAGAAAAAAACCTAGAAAAATCCATGGGAGGCTCACTTGGTACTCCATGTGCTGGTGATTTATTACCTGGGACTGCACACACACATACATATACCTACATACCTTTCTGAATAATGATATAGGAAGAGTTGTCAGAAACCCAATTCCTTGTACAGAGACTCTAGAGCTACTTTTTAATCATGTTTATGCTAAAGTTTGTTCTGTGCCAGACCTTTCCAATATGCAGGGTTACAGCCTGATATTTCTTCTCAAGACAATGCCAGCAAGAGCAGGGAGGTGATCATCCCCCAGTACTCAGCTCTGAGTACTGAGGCTGCACCTTGAGTACTGTGTTCAGGTTTTGGCCCCTCACTACAAGAAAGACATTGAGGCCCTGGAACGTGTCCAGAAAAGAGCAACAAAACTGGTGAGGGGTCTGGAGCACAAGTCCTATGAGGAATGGCTGAGGGAGCTGAGATGGTTTAGTCTGGAGAAGAGGAGGGTCAGGGGAGACCTCATCGCACTCTACAACTTCCTAAAGGGACGTTGTGAAGAGGAGGGGGCCAGCCTCTTCTCCCAGATAACTAATGATATGACTCAAGGGAATGTCCACCAAGTTGCACCAGGGAAGATTTAGATTAGATGTTAGGAAAACTGTTTTCTCCCAAAAGTGGTCAGGCACTGAAATGGCCTGCCCAGGGAGGTGTCCCTGGTGGTGTTCAAGAGCGTCTGGACGAGGTGCTACCAGACATGATTTAGTAGCTTAGTGGGTAGTATTGGTGATAGGAGGACAGTTATACTAGATGATCTTGTAGGTCCTTTTCAACCTTGTGTTTTTATGATTTCTATGATTTTGATTTCTCACAGGGCATGATTCGTCTTGGGATCTTACTTGTCCGAGTGTTGAAAAGTTAAGACACTGAGACCAGGCTGGATGAGGCTTTGAGCAACCTGGTCTAGTGGGAGTTGTCCCTGTCCATGGCAGGGGAGTTGGAACTCAATGATCTTTAAGATTCCCTTCCTACCAAAACCATTCTATGATTCTCTGATGAGAAATGAGATCAAAGAGGAGGATATTAATCTCTATTCACTAAATAGGTGAAAAAATAAAAGCTGTCATGCTGAACCAAACTAACACATGTCTTTTCCCTGAAGGCGTCCGAAGATATGTTGGGAATGACAGGCATAAACCTTCCAGTCAGTCATAGTTTAGGGACTTGGGACAAAGATTGTACCTCATGCTCAATACCACATTGGTGACCCTATCCATTCTGAATTTGACCAATCCCTTTTAAAACTCACGTATTTTATTGGCCTCTCAAATATCCTGTGGCAATGATTTCCACAGATTTCTCTCTACACACTGTGAAAACACAATTGAAATGTGAAACTAAATTACTCCAGCTGAGTAAGAATGGACATTAACACCACATAAAAAGTCCATTGTGAAAACAAACCCCTTTGATGGAACACATGACAGGAAATTGGGTCTCTGCATTTAAGAAGGAGATAACATCCTCTGATTGGGGATGTTATCCCCAGTCTTCAATTTGAAGAAACCAAATTGTGTTCAAGAGGAACTGTTACTAATTTTTTATATACAAGCATATACATATGTATGTAGAGACACATACATATATATATAAGTGACCAAAAGCAGCTTGAACTGGTTTTATCAAAAGATTTAGAGTTGAGTTTGTATTTTTTAATCACCACTCCACCTCTGAAGCATAGCTTGGAGCACAGAAACACTGAATAGAGGAGTGATTCAAGAACCCAAAGATACAAAGCATGGGAAAAAAACCCCAACACTTTATATCATACAAGGAGTTATTTTTTAGAGTAGATCTGGGAAAACCTAAGATGACAATAAGGTCTCTTTTTTTGTGTGTTTAGCTCCAAGACAGAAGGGTAGATGAACAAAAGAAGGATCTTCACTAACAGGTATGGAACCCAGCAACCTCATCTGACCATTTCTTGAAATATAAAGGTAAAAAAACCCCAAAGGTAATGACATTAGAATAAGGCTAAACTATGATAAAAATCAAACAAAAAATGAAGCAGGTACAGAAGCCCGAGTGAAAGGAGTGGTAAAATGGAGAAGAGCGGGGGAAGTTCAGTTTTCAGGTAGACATTTACTCTATAGATTAGCAACAAGGCTAGGCTGGATCTTTGAATGATACATTTCCTTGTGCACAAATTGCCTTACAGTGCAGTGTAAAATTAAGGGGGAAAGGGGAGATTAAGGGTTATTCTGTTACTGGGTCCTCCTCTCTGGTGTCTGCTGAAGAAACAGCAAAAGGAAGAATTAGTGGAGTCCCAACAGTGAGTCCCTTCAAACCCTTCAGTGTGCTAACTGAAAATCTGTGTTGGGATGGGTTAAATTGAGGTAGCTGAAGTAGGCTTAAAAGGCATTTTCACCTCTTTTTTCCTTCACTGCTTGAAGTATTCGCATATCAACTTCACTGATTTGTCTCCTAATACTATATAATATCAGCTCTAACCTAGAAAAAAGGCACGTGATATACAAGACAATAAAGGAATGAGAGGTTAACAGACATAAATAACATACCCTTTGGTTAGATTTTGGCTTAAAAAATCACATCAACCTTTTAAACAGGACTTTTACTGTTTAAAAAATCCTGACAAGATTTTCTAGTATTGCACAGATACTTCTCTGTGTGTGTGCTCCTCTACCTGTCTGGCTGGCCAGACCTCGCTGTTGGGCTATCTACCCCTCAGAGTGAGGAAGAGCTAGTTGCTGGCTGCTGTCACTTCATGAGGACCACAACTACAGGTCTGTGTCCTCTGCTCAGCTGGGGACAGAACATCTTCCTCCTAATTTGGTTAAAAACGGCAGTGGCTTAATCCAAGAATAGTTGGGGTGGAAGGAAAGGCCATTGTCAGGAACACCTCCCACTGGACCAGGTTGCTCAAAGTCCCATCCTGGGGCCAGCCTGATCTTGAACAACCCCAGGGATGGGACATTCACAACTTCTCTGGGCAACTTGTTCCAGTGTCTCACCACTCCCATGGTAAAGAATGTCTTCCTAGTATCTAATCTAAATCCCCTCTCTTTCAATTTAAAATCATTACCCCTTCTCCTGTCGCTACACTCCCTGATAAAGAGTTCCTCTCCAACTCTCTTTTAGGTACTGGAAGTCCCCTTTAGGTACTGGAAGGCCATTATAAGGTCTCCTCAGAGCCTTCTCCAAGCTGAACAGCCCCAACTCTCCCAGTCTGTCCTCATAGGAGAGGTTCTCCAGCCCTCTGATAATTTTTGTTGCCCTCCGCTGGACTCATTCCTACATGTCCAAAGCTCCAAAAGCTCCAAACTTGGTCACAGTACTCCAGGAGGGGTCTCGCAAGAGTGGAGTAGAGGGGCAGAGTCACCTCCCTGGACCTGCTTTTAGAATCATAGAATCATAGAATCATTTAGGTTGGAAGAGACCCCCGGGGATCATCAAGTCCAACCATCAGCCCTACTCTACAAGTTCTCCCCTACACCATATCCCTCAACACCACATCTAATCT
>VZTM01028395.1:15092-35092 GCA_013400555.1 Jacana jacana | reverse complement strand
TTAAGAAAGATGATGGAGAGAGGCTTGGCCAGCACATCTGCCATCTCTTTCAGCACTCTTGGGTGTAACCCATCCGGTCCCATAGACTTGTGTGCATCTAGGTGGCATAGCAGGTCACTGATCACTTCCTCATTGATTGTGATGTCCTCATTCTGGTTCCCCTCCCTGTGTCCCTGCCCCTGTGGCCGAGTCTCCAGGGAACAGCCAGTTCCACTGTTAAAGACTGAGGCAAAGTAGGCATTGAGCACCTCAGCCTTTTCCTTATCATTTGTAACTTTGTTCCCTTCTGTATCCAATAAGTGAGGAAGATTTTCCCTCACCCTCCTTTTGTTGTTAATGTACTTATAAAACCATTTTTTATTGTCCTTAACAGCTGAAGCTGGGTTGAGCTCCAGCTGTGCTTTGGCTTTCCTAACTTTCTCCCCTTTTGATGCAGCTCAGGATGTGGTTGGCTTTTTGGGCTGCCAGCACACATTGCCAGCTACTGTTGAGCTTCTCGTCCACCAACACCCCTGAGTCCTGCTCCTTAGGGCTGTTCTCAGTCCATTCTCCCTGTGTAAAGTCACTGGATAGAAGAGGCCCACTGGCAGGCAGCCCAAACAACTATAAAATGGGGGTTTGGGGCCATTTGCCTTTGCAAGCTCTTTAGTCCTGGAGTAGCTGGGTGCAAGTAAATTAATGGTTTAGTTCAAATCAGCCAAGGTGAATCCTTTATTTTTCCCTGGGCACTAATTTGCACTGTAGCACCATCTTGGAGCATACAAAGTAGTGATTTCGTTTTTGGATGAAACAAAATGGGGACATGCACTCAAAAGTGCATCCATCACAATTCCTGCTAAAGAGAGGCACATTGGATCAAGGGGAGACTAGAGCTCACCCAAAGTGAAAGTCCCCCAAACCTGTATAGAGTTGACTTAATTTCCTCCACACCAAAGTACCATCTGGCTTTCCTGATAGGTTTCTTCTGGGCCACACTACTTGCTAGTGAAAACATAGCTTCTGCAATTCAAACCATCAAGAGCCTAAGCTGCCCAGCTGCCAGTCCAGTTAGCCTAGATTATGGAAAGAAAAAGGTTAAAATGTAACACTTTTCCTCTCAGTCAGGCCTTCAGGCAACATAGAAAAATTAGGATAAGAAAGCTTGAAAACAGATGTTCTCCAGCCCCTCATTTATACTATTTATAGAGTCCTGTTTACTCCTAATAGCCCGGCTCATGCACGTCAATTTAGTGTAAGCAATTAAATCATAATATGTATTTTAAATTAAATTGAGCCATGACAATCATTCCTTTTGGTATCCAGTGCTAATCACCTCTTAGAGAGTTTACACTGCCAATGGTTGGAAAGTGTGTGTGTAATTTTGATAACAGTTTTGCTGACAAAGTCATTTGACTGATGGCAGTGAAATCTAAGATTGGAAGTGAACCATGCCAGACAAAATAATTATTGCATGCTGTATTTCCCCCAAAGGCCACCTGCATTATTTATATGATCTATTAAACTGTGCATATTTTTAAAGAGCTTAGTTACATTTTCAGAGTGACCTATTCAAATCAAAACAGCATTTTTCTAACTCTGGATTATAAATGTCATATAAAATGTATTTTTATAATTTAAAATGAAAACTATGAATGGCAGTCACCTAAACTGAAAGGAAACAGAGATACACTGGGACTTAAAGGGCTCTGTTCTGACTTGTCTTGATTACTCCTGTGTTTGACTTGGATGGTCTGCCTTGTTTAAGGGGTACATTTCATCAGCTTTTTTAGCTTAGATTTCCTTGATGGACTTTTAGTCAGTATGCTTTTGCCACACAATTTTATAGATTCTCATGTGAGAAGTGCTGCTTTGCATCGATACACAGTCCTGCTCACTTAACCCAAGTTTAATTTTACAGGGATGTGGAGTTATTCAATGTAGGGTACTCTGCAGAGGCTTCCTCTGCAAGGACAATTACCAAGTGGACAGTAATGAAAAATGAAAGTGAGTCTTCAAATCCTGCCATGAGCTTTCACTGGCATTCCTCACAATATTTAAAATGTCTGTCTTCTATTCTCCTTAGAGAATATTCTTATAGTGGCTTCAAATTTGACTTCTGTTTTTGATCTAAGACAGATTGTTCTTGCCACTTCTTTGTATTGATGATGTCTCAGATATTATTCCCAGAGAAACTTCAGCAATAAAAATTCTTCTGTAAGCAACAGGTGTAATACTAAATTTTAGGTGCAGGAGATATAATAACTGCATATCAAAGATAACTTTTTTGATGATAGTTCTTATATGGCTGCTTTATAGAACTATTACAATTTGTGGCTGCCATTTTCAAACACCTTTCTCAAAACTGAGGCATCTAAATCTCATTGATAATATTCTCAGTCTAAATATTTTTTATTACATTGGCAACCCTGAGGTGCTCAGCACTTTTGGAACAAAAGCCCATAGCTAAAGATGGATTTAAGAATCTTCTGTAAGCACCAGAGTCCTTCTCTTCCCTTTCAGGTTATTTTATTCATTATATAGTTAAATAAAAGGAAGGCCCTGAGATATAAGTGCAGTTCAGTGAATTGTACTCCAGCCAGGCCAAATCTGTCAATATGTATAAGAGAATATTTCCGTTTTCATGATTTAGATCATTGGACACTGGAAAATTGATAGGAGAAAGCAAGCAGAACATTGTCTGATTAAAAGGTTATGGATCAGGAAAAACAAAGAAAAACTAACAATCTTCTTTATTTATTTATTTAAACAGAGATTTTTTTTTCCAAGGGTGTACGACTCTGAAACAGTGTGAGTTTTAAAGTATTAAATCCAAATTAAATTATTTCAAAACTGAAATCAACTACATTGGTGCCTCGCCTACTGCTGAAATCGTGTAACAGGCTTACAGGTATTTGTGAACTGAACATGTGAAGGACAATGTTATCTATGTGGCTGGGGAAACTCAAGTCCATCAGTAGTGAACAATGAAGCAGAACCACAGTACTCATGAGTCACCACTACAAAAATTAAGACATAATTTTTATTTTTTTTTTTAAACCAGAGACATTTGTCCTCTAGCTCTGAAATTGAAGTGTTTTTGTAATCTTTCACCTTGGCCACATTCAGGCTCATGCCCACTGGAGAGCTCTAAATCTTCCTGCATGGGTTATGATGCCTTCTGTGAATAAGAATGTAACTAAAATCCAAATAACTTATTGGCTTTGAATTTCTACTTCATGGTAAAAATCAAAACATGCAAAAGAGCTGTCCAGTGATATTTTATATTTTACTTTTCCTGTTCAGTCAATTTTATGGATCATTCAGTTTAGCTATACAGTTTTCTACCCTGTCATCTTTCTAATGAGAATTGGCCATTAATCTCTTCTTTTAATTTCCTTACTCTTGAGCTGGCTTTTTTTTTTTTCATAATAGAAATTATCTGTGACCTGATGGTTATCAACTGTCCCTAGTATCTTTTTGAAGAAATGTAAAAAAAAGCCCAACAGCTTCAAAAGATTAAAAAAGGATTAGTTTGCCCTTATACACTGTTTGGTTAGCTTTAAAAAGAATTTTAAGGGAAGTTAGAGAACAGCAGAGGACCACAAAGATGATTAGGGGCATGGAGCATCTCTTTTATGAAGAAAAGCTGAGGGACATGGGGCTTTTTAGTTTGGAGAAGAGAAGGCTGAGGAGGTATCTGATCAAAACCTATAAACACTTAAAGGATGACTGTCAAGAAGAAGGGGCCAGTCTTTTTACAGTGGTGACTAGGGAGAAGCTAAGAGGAAATGGGCACAAACTTGTACATAAGAAGTTTCATCTAAGCATGAGGAGGAACTTCTTCACTTTGAGGGTGACAGAGCACTGGAACAGGCTGCCCAGAGATGTGGTGTAGTCTCCGTTTCTGGACACATTCAAATCATGCCTGGACAAGTTCCTGTGCAACCTGCTGTAGGAGGACTTGCTTTGGCAGGGGGGTTGGACTAGGTGATCTCCAGAGGTCCCTTCCGACTCCATATCATTCTGTGATTCTGTGATTCTGTTTTGCATAATTCATACAGCAGGATGACATGAATTCAGGATGGAAGTCTTCCTCTTAACTTTCTTGTCTTCTTGAGTTAAAATCTTTAACACGTCTTTTTTGGATTATTTTTCTTTTCTGGTGTTCAGAAAACTGGGAGGAGGAAGAGCAACTCATTATATCACTGCAATTTATATAATTGAAAAAAATAGCTTTGTCCTTGACCCAAAAACAATTTAACGTATTGTAAGAAATGGATAGTTATCACTTTTTCTAGTACTTCCTTAGCCTGTATAAGTATTTTTAGACACTTAGATTCATTCTTTGTGTAAATGAATTTGGAACATTGGGGCTGTGCCTGAAGGCTTGAAAAATAACATTACAGTAGTCTTTATTTTCAATAACACTAGTCAGACAAGAGGATGATTACCATTTGCAGACAGTAATGAGGCGGTGAATTAATTTTATGAAGGTACAATGGACTAAGCCGCTTGAAAATTATAATTATCAGCATTGTGTATGGCTGTTCTTAATCTATATTTGAATATATCTTATTTTACCGGGATAAAAAAGCTGCCTAAAATTCCTTTTGACATAGAACATAACAAGATAGCAATCTCTGCAAAACTCATAATTCTCAGGGAAATTGTTAACCAATTATAAACATAACACAAAATATCAATGGCTATGATGTATTTTAAACACAATTATGATAATAAAGTATAATCAAATATGTGCAAGCAGTAGCAATTACTAGTGCATATCATTAAGCCATCTGCTAATTAATCCAAAGCAATAATATGGTTTATTTAATAAGTTCCAGCATTTCTCTTTGAAGATGTGTACAGAAAAATAAGTGCTTTTTGTCTGATGAAGCAGGAAATGATTCTATGAGACTAGAGCATTGTGTAATAACTTGGAACCTCTCCAATATTTTTTATTTAATTGTTGTCACTACTGCAATAATTTTAAAATCACTAGGCTGCTGGGAGCAAAACCGGCAATGGGAGAATAAGAATGCAGGAGCTGCCTTTGAGTACAAACCTGTTCATAACAGCCAGCAAACTGATCACAGAAGAGAAGAGGTCATCCAAAGTCTGAAACGATAGGAGAAACTACTATTGATTTCAGGGAACTGCATATGGGATGGGAACACTCAGTACCAACACATCTAAACTTGTTTAGCTTTACTACAGAATTCAGTAGATTTATGTAACTGCTCCATCTGCCTAAATACCTTGTTGATAGTGTCTGGTATTTTAAATATATAGCAAATATTTTTCCCTGTCATCCTAGAGCTTGCTGCTGCACATATAGAATGTGTTCTGCTTCTATCCTCTTTTATGAATATCTCTTATCAGTTTCCTTATTTCCTCAGTGAAAAAGTCCATTCTGCCAAGTACAAAGGCCTATCCTGCTGTAATGAAATAAAATATTTAAAGCATATTAAACTATAAGTGTAGCATTCCCTAAAGATTTAGAAAACATCCTTCAAACTGCACGTGAATACACACCGTGCCAAGTCTTGTGGCACAGCTTCATTTTCCTCTTAAAGAAGGAAAGATGTTACAATTTAATGCTTTAAGAATTTTGTAATGTTTGAATTGCTAGTTCCATAAATACTAAATTAGCAATATTTGTTTCAAAAGAGGACAGCTTGTTCAAACCTTAGAGTGAAGGAGGATTAAGTGATATCTCCACCAACAGAGATGACAATGCTTTTCCAGAGAAGGAAAAGGGGACTGTTGCAAGTCAAGGGGGGAGAAACAGCCTACTTCCATTTCTCTTGAAGGAAATACTTGAGGGATTTATCAGTTGGTGAGCCAAATGCAGAAAATATCTGATAAAATATTGTGGTCTGATCCACTAAATCCTCTGAAGCTCTGCAGAAGAAAAGATGCTGCAAAGAGAATTATTTCAGATTTAAACTTCTGTAAGGGTAGAAGCATTTTTTTTAATGGATTTTATCTATCATTAAGATTAAATCAACTAAGTTAAAAAAAGAAAAAGATGTTTTATGATCCTTAATTTTTCAAATAGAGGAAAAAATGTGAACTTGCATGTTTTCTTCATTTGGACAGGAGGGCCAGAACAGTCAAGGTTACAGGGTAAATTTAAAAGAAGGAGAGCATTTTTCAGTAGAAAGAGCTGATTTTACGTTCCTCACAGTGATGCATACTTCTGCAGCCTTTCAGGCAGGTTGCACAGTGTCCAGCTTCTACTTGCCACTGACGAGTGAAGTGTATCACTCCTACTCGCAATGTGAGTCCAGCTGTTATTTTTAAACCCACTTGATCTAATCACAGGCGTAAAGCAACTCTGATGGTGGCAGGGCTGCTGTGGTCTCACAGCGGTGGCCTGGTCTGTCATATCAGGTGTGAAGGAGAGCTAGGCTGAGCCAAGCCCCCAGTGAGTGGTTCACAGATCTTGCACAAAATGGGTAGGACTCTTGGATTCATCTTCTAATCTCTCTCAGCTACCTCACTGCCATGTGAAATTCCTTTCAGCAGTTGGTCAGGAACTGAGACCAACAGGTTGACCTCCTCTGGATGTTCAAGACAACAATTAGGCTATGGGAAACATTAGCCAAACCAGATTCTTGGTGGGTGGCAATCTGGAGACAGTTCCTAGTTGAGTTTGAAAGAGTAGTCTCTATGCAATTCCACTCAACTCCCCTTCTTCCTCAACAGGGAATTGCCTCCTGTAGTAGGCAAAACAGCTACACAGCAGCATGCTTAGGGTAGTACAACAGCTCACTGCTAAATTTCCCATTTTTTCCCTTTTTTTTAGTGAATAACGTTAATCCACTTCCTTTCTCTTATGTCCCACATGAGATGATAAAGAGCAATCACAGGCAGAACATGTGCTGTTCATGACCATGACTTACACTTAGACATCATTATATATGTTTATTCTTATTACTTAAACAAAATTTTCTGTCTGATCTTGAATTCTTCATAGTTAATGTAAAGTCAGCTTTAACAAAAAGAGAGAACTCAAATAGCTTAGGGGTGTCAAATAAGCCCACCACAGAAGAGTCAAAGTAAGTAAAGTAGAAAAAAAGAATGCTTAATACAAATATAAAGCAAAAAAAAATCTGTCTTTCTGAGTAATAGAGGTCTTAGGAACAATAATTAAAAAACCCTCAATCATTTGATGTCTCAGTTGACATAATTGACACCAATAAAAGCATGGTTTTACTGCTGTCTAGGACTTAAAAAGACCTCAGCTTCCACAGTTCCTAGGGAAATCCTAGGGAAAATTACAGGTTGTTAGATTAAAAAAAATATTGCCATTGGCACTTTATGAAAATAGAAAAAAAAAGAGCTTTTTTCAGTAAATAAACCAGATAAATTATTAAATGCAGCTATTATATGTTCGTAGTTCTTCATGGCAAAAATCTACAGATTCATATAAATATGTACAGGAGACCTTGGCAAGTATTTCAGGCAACAGAAATTTTTTTTGAGGGGGGTGAGGTAGAGAAAAATCTTTTCTGTCAGGAGCTGTAAAAAGTGTAAAAGCTTGACAATTTTTAAAGCCCAGGGCATTATGCCTATCCAATGCTTCCACTCATCTCCTAGGCCCCTCACAGTTTTCTGCATCTGTATCTGTAATAACTAGCTCAGATAAGTCAGATACAGTATGCTGTCAGCCAGTCTCCAAAGTAAATATATGGATGAATAAGTGTTTGGGTTTCTTATTTCCCTAGTGGATGTAGGCACGTGTAGGACTATAATGTTTTGTCTTCATTTCCCACAGAAGTTCAAAAGAAATCTCCTTATGAACAGTGAAGACACTTTTTGGGAGCTGTTACTCTGCTGTAGAGACGAGCCAATATTCAAATCTGGATTTAGAGCCTCAGACATTTGGGGCACATTTGGAGCTTGTGAGCAGGTTTTGCACATTCCAAAGCAAACTTGAGAATTTGGGTTTAAGTTTGGGCTTTGGTGCCAAGCTGTGCTCAGAGTGGGAAAGGAATGGTCTCTCTGTGTAGATGACTACACCGATTGCAGTGCTAGTATGGTTATGAAAGAAGCTTTCATACCTCCTTTCAGCTTTTCTCTGCCCTCCTTCCCCAGTTTCTCTTCTGCTTTTAAAACATAACAAACAGTGGATAAATACTTTTTTTTTTTTTTTTAATTTCTCTACAGAGCCCATTATGCAAGCAAACACATTTATATGCAAATCAGTTATATTAAAAATGCTGTGTGCTATCTCCAAGACCCTATCAGAAATGAAGCATTTATGCCTCAGCAGGTAATACTCACTTAAATATTCCAGTGAGTTTTGTATTGTGACTGAAGTGAATTATGGAGAATTGTTGAGGGTGAGAAATGACCTTTAAGCCCATTAAGTACATTAGAGGCTGATTGTTGCACAGCCTTCCAGGATAGTAACTAATTTCTTCCAAAGCAACCCTAGAGCTTCTGTATTTTTTTTTTTTTTATTAATCTTGTCATTTTATGAGTTCCTTATTCTTTGATTAAAACTTTTGTTCCCTTTTTCAATTACCATTCTTTTTTCATGTTCCATGTTTCTGCTTTAGTATTATCATCTATGCTATGATGAAAGATGATGCATTATCAACATTAAATTATCATACATCATTTAACACTCAAGACAGTTTTCTCCCCTTTTTTATCTCTCTCTTCTCCCCTTTTTTCCCTTTTTGTTAATGGCTGTGAACATATGAATTTTCAGTTTAACCTTATTTGTCTCTAAAAACCAAACAAACCATTTTAGTCTATCATTTTTTTTTTCCTTTGAATGCTGCATTATCACCACTGGCAATGAAAAGATAGGAACAGAAATCAGCTTTAAAAAAATTTTATGCATCATTAGAAAAAAATCAGAGTGCATTATATGATGGACATTTCACTTAATTTTGAAAGTAGTGGTTTATTTCCTCATTTTTCCATTAATTTTTAGCTTCAAAAAATTAAAGTAGAAATTCAAGTCTCTTAAACTCAATCAGATTTATCTGCTTGGAGATATTTTGTAGTCCTCTAGGGTAACCCTGGGTGGAAAAGGCACTCTGGATTTTGGGTGAGCTGGAAGAGGAAGGAAAAGCATAAACTTTTGGGTAATTGGTAAGCTGTGATGGTGCCATGAAGTGCCTCTCAGGACCCACTAGATGAAGGGCAAATCCAAGTTAATTTATCAGGGCTGATGGAAATAATTGTGTTAGTGCCAGCCTGATCCACCAACATTCATGTAGAAGGAAGGAGCAAGCTATCTTTTCTTTCTCGCATGCTAGGACGTGACTGGCACAAGAATCCCTCTCCTGTGCTGAATATTACCATATTCTGCCTGTATCCACGGAAAAAAACCTGGGTGCTATTTGAGCAGGAAAGCATTGCTTAGCATAAATGAATTTATAATTCCTCCTTGCCTGTGCTTGGTGAAACATGACAGGAGACAGCTCTGAAGCAGCTTATAAAAGGTAATTCAAAAAGAGTCACCAGTATAGCACAATATTAACCAAATTTCAGATATGAAAACAATGGAAAAACAAAGGAATAAATATTTAAAGTTGTCTAAATGAAGAGGAAGAAGTATACTCTGTGGGCTTTTAAAAAAGCATAAATGCCTGCAATCTGCCTGCAGAGAAAAAGAGATTTCCAAAACCACTTGTCTTTAGAGCTGCAGGTTCCCTGAGCCCGTGGAAATCCTACAAATTTTAACTGGACTCATAAATATCAATTTTGATGCTGTTTCACTGGGAATGACTTAATCTGATTTTCGATTTCTGGGCCAGATTCTTGATTTGAGAATCCTAATACATGAAAAAGAGAACTTTTAGATGTGATTATGAGCCACTGTGCTGTCTCAGTCTTTAATAATACTGATAAACCTTGGGCTGCCTGGTTCCCTGAGTCAGAGAACCATGAGTATTGGCACAGTGAATTTCCATTTGTGGACAATGAAATTGTAAGTGACCAGTTGTATCAACTGAATGTTCCCAAGTCCATCGGGCCTGATGGGATTCATCCCAGAGTACTGGTGGATGTTATGGTGGGACCTCTCTCAATCATCTACAAAAATTCTTGAGAGTATGGGGATGTCTCTGCTGACTGGAAGCTAGCCGATGTTATTACAATCTACAAAAATGGACATGAGGGAAGACCCAGAGAACTACGTACCTGTAAGTCTGACCTCAGTTCCTGGAAAAGCAGTGGAGAATATTACACTGGGTACTACTGAAAGGCATTTAAATAATAATGCAATCATCAGGCACAGTCAATGTGGATTCACGAAGGGAATAAGTCCTGTTTAAATAATTCGATATCCTTCTATGATAAGGTCACCCTCATAGTGGGTAAAGAGGGGGCATGGGACCAGATGATCTTAAAGGTCCCACTCAACCTAGACAATTATATGATTCTTTTATTCTGTGATACCGTTTTTTCTGGATTTTAGTAAGCCTTTTGAATCTGTCCCTCACAGCTTTCTTCTGGACAAGTTGTCCAACTGTGAGATGAGCGGGTTCACAGTGTGCTGGGTGAAGAAATGGCTGAAGGGCAGAGCTCAAAGGATTGTAGTGAATGGGGCTATGTAAGAATGCTGACCAATAAGCAGTGGTGTTCCTCAGAGTTCAATTCTAGAGCCAGTTCTGTTCAATAAATTGATCAACGATCTGGATGCAGGAGTTGAATGCACCATTAACAGGTTTGGTGATGATAGCAACCTGGGAGGTGCCGTTGACTATCTTGAGGGACAGGATGTGTTACAGAGGTGTCTAGATAGATTGGAGCATTGAGCAATGATTAATGGGATGAAATTTAAGAAGTCCAAATGCTGGATTCTGCACCTAGGATGGAATAATGCTGGGCACAAATATAAATTGGGAGAGGAGTGGCTGGAGAACAGAAAAGGATCTCTGGGTGCTGGTCAACAGCAAGTTTGATAGGAGTCAGCAGCGTGCCCTGGCAACCAATAGGGCAAACTGCATTTGGGGGTGCATCAAGCACAGTACAACCAGCCAGTAAAACCAGGTGATTATCCTGCTCTATTCAGCATTGGCGCAGCCTCACTGCAGCTCTGTCCACAATTTAAGGCGGACATGAAAGTTCTTGAAGGCATCCAGTGGAGGCCAACAAAGCTGGTGAATGAGCTGGAAGGAATGTTCTATGAGGAATGACTGAAGACTTTGAGCTTGGTCTGCTTTGGAGAGAAGAAGACAGGGGGTGGCCTCATTGCCAGCTACAGCTTCCGGAGGGGAGTCAGTGGTGAAGGAGGTGCTGAGCTATTCTCCCTGCAATCCAGTGACAGGATGCAAGGGAATAGTTCAAACTTGGTTCAGGGGAGGGTTAGACTGGACATTGGGAATAATTTCTTTACCGAGGGTGTGGTCAAACACTGCAATGGGCTTCCTAGAGAGATAGTCAATGCCCCCATGCTGGTCAGTGCTTAAGATGTGTTTAGAAAATGTTCCTAATAGAATGCTTTGAATTTTGGTCAGCCCTGAATTGTTCAGGCAGTTGGAGTAGATGAACACTGTAGATTCCTTCCAAATGAAATATGCTATTCTATTATGTTCATCCAGAAAGACTATACCAATCTCTGAAGAAATAGCAATTAAAAACCATTACTTCTGCCTGAGAAAATACTTAAAATGAAGTATTTTCCACTGAATGCGAACAAATGCATGTCTGCCCTCTTCTCAAGTGCTCTCCTTGCTCATTGACAGTTAAATCAAGATTCTGATTTGGGTCTGGTCCTGTACAGCAGTTCTTATGTTACAGTCTAACTTTTGGAATTTGACACATTCTAATTTCAATCTTTATTTTTGATGGTTCAAACAAAGGGTTGACCAGGGCCAGGATTTGATTACTAATAAGTCTTTTGTAACAGGACTTAATTGTTGCAATCAAAATGGCCAAATGTCCTGGAGAATCCTACAGTTTGAGCACCATGTGTTATAAGAAGTTAAATTTTATGAAGTGCCTTTGATTAAATTTTATTCTTGGGAAAATAAACTATCATATTCAGCTTTCCTGGGTGTTTTATACAGGGACACCTGATCATTCAAAAGCAAGTAATTTCTGCAGTTTCCTGGGATACCTAGCTTCCCCCTAAAGCAACACTTAATCATAAAGATAGAGCTAACATATATCTTACGTAAGCTAATTTCAGTTAGTCAAAATGATAATTTCAGTTCCTCACTGGAGTGAGAGCAAAGTCAACAGTTTTCTTCTACAGAGTCTGCCATTATGCCTCTCTATGTCCACACCCTCTAAAAAGAAAGCATTTAAAACAGATAGTCTTTTATGATATTTACTTGATATAAGTTTGGGCATAGTAAGTGTGAGTGCTTGAAATGCATGATTCATATTAAAATGATGTTCCTTGCATGACATTCAGCAACAACATAAGACTGAGATGAAAATAATCACCTAAAGAAATGCTGCAGAAGGGTGTTGAAGGGAATATTTACCATCATGCAGGGAACTTTAACAAGACTAAAATAAGTTACAAAAGCCTCAGGAACCCTCGTGCAAGATCTGTTTTTCTCAAGTGTCACTTTTCAAGGTACAACACTGAAGGTATATTTAAGTCTTTCTGAGTAGAGCTTTTCTATTGCCAATATTAAATTCCGCATGCCAGCCTTGGTTTTACATCCTTATTAAATTCTTTTGTAATCCATTCATGTCCTCCAAGTATCAGCTTTAAAAATCCTCATGCTTTTGTCATCTGTAAATTTTGATGCACTCCATATCAAATCAATTTCTAAATCACTAATATAAATGTTAAATAGAAAATTGCTTCAGGCAACCTCATCAGTCATATTCTGCCAGGAGGATCCTTTATCATTTATGATGATCCTTCAGGGGCCTGCTTACTACCCATTATTAATCCATTTTCCCTGGCTAGTCTTCAGATCTGCCTCGTGACTTTCCTGACCAGTTTCTTATGATCTATGTTTGGAAAAGTGCTGCTAATATATAAGCAAATCCACTTCACGCTGTTAACCTGTTAACCATATCAGATAAAGTCCACATTAGTCTCCATGATATGCTTCCAGTTTCATGCTGACTCTAGCTAACTCTTAGCCTACAAATACCTTACTATATTCTTTAAATATGAAAATGTTATCCCAACTCAGGCAATATTAAACATTGGTAACATCTGCTTTCTTAGCCCTTGCCAAAACAACTGGGCTGGTCCTCTAGTTTTTGACAATGGGAGGGTTTCTTATTACTCAAAATGGAAGATCAGAAGCTTCTCCCAGGCAGCTCAAGTAATTCCTTCTCTAAACCAATGTGATTTCACTTTCTGTGTTTCTCAGCTGCGTCATACTTTCTAACCTGCTACAGGAACTGTTTATACCATCATGTTCCAGGAAACAATAAGGATCAGCTAACTGTTCTCCCTCTCTCAACAGCTGCAGCGATCAGGCATGTGAAGTAGGTGTTTAATTATCCTGCCATTATCCCATCACCATAAAATGATTGCTTTATTATTTTAGCAGGGAATTGTAGTCCTCACCTCTTATAAATACTTGTTATTCTTGCATCTCCTGCTAGCTATGTTAACTTTCATCATCCTCAAAGGCACTGTATAGAGGGTAAAAAGAATAGACATATCAGCAGCTTTGGGATGTTCAGGAATTAAAATTCCAATTTTAAATTAATGCAGAATAAAGATTGAACTCTTGTTATTGAAGCAATGGCTAACACTCCTTAGCTAAGGTACAATTGCAGACCTACATGCTTGGTGGGTGTGGGATTTTGCAGTGAGGATAGGGAGGCAGGCAGCAGCTGGAACACGTTGGCCCTACAGGATGTGCGAAGGTGAGTTTCCTGCTGGGACAGATAAACAACAGTTCGCTGCTCTGTGACAAGTGTCACACAGCCAGATAGACCAAGGTACAATGCTGCACTAGCTCTAGGGAGGAGGAAGAGGGAGTGGATATGTGCAGGTCCAAGAATGGAAGGTCTTTTCACAGAATGAAACAAAGGTATATTTCTTCCTTCAACCAGCAATCTTCAGATTAAGGTAGTTCAAGATTCAAGAGGCAATTGAGCATCAGACTGACTCTTGGGGTGATGTGGTCCCTGGAAGAGGAAAGGAATGAGGCACAAAGAGGCACAATCCCTCTTTGTCCAGAGCTGATAAGGATGTGAAGAATTTTCTGCAGTGAATGAATGTGCGTATGATCTGCTCCCACTCCCTCTGCCTATATATAGTTATAGTACCCTTTCTGGTACCATAATGTGCCTATTTGAAGTATAATACAGCTGTTATTTTAAGAAGAAGAGCATTTAACTGAGTAATTAAACAGAATATTGTTTCTACCACTTATAGAAGCTTTTTTAATATTTGAGAGAAATGAAGGCAAGTCACAATACGTGTAATCTCCAGCCAAAGTGGTGTGTACTTATTCTCTAATAAGAAAAGCTGGCTGATTTTTCAAGAACTTACTGAAATCTTAGGAGTTAACCATCTTGTGCAGGGAGGCTGGGGATTTTAGCAGAAGTTCTGCTTGGCTAAGCAGGCAGTATCTTACTGAACTAAAACAGAAAAAGAAAACATACAAGAGGTAGAAAAAGGTACAGGCAACAACGACAAAAAAGAGCGAAAAAGCATTGCTTGGGTAGTTAAGACATGAAATGAGGAAGACCAGAGCCTGTAGAGAGCTAAGATGGGAGAGGGACATTTAACACATCTATAAGGGACTTTACAGTCATACTACTAGCAAAAAGTAACTCAGAAGAAGATACATATTCACTGATGGCTAGAAGGAACACTCATGACCAATGTGGAAAATATTGAAGTACAGAATGCCTACTTAGAAAGGTAAGCAAAGCCTCCTCCCAGAGGAGTCCCCTCTGTGTTTACCAGGACAGTTTGAGAAAGGTGAGCACTGAAAGCAGTGGGGAAACAACAGGTTAGGGATGCCTTAGAGAAGCTGAACTCACTGTGGTCCATGGAGATAATGAGATTCCCATAAGGATGCTGGCAGAGCTCATGCTTATATGTGATGGTGATAGTATTATCTATGAAAAACAATGGGAAACAGGGCAGGTCTCTTAAGTGGAAAAAAGCTAACACTATGCTTGTTTCCAAAAACAGCAGGATGGAGGACCCAGGGAGCTATCGGCCACTCAGCCTTGTTTCAGTCCCTGGAGAAATCTCTTGAAAATCCATTTCCAAGCATGTGAAGGACAAGAAAGTAATTAGGAAGAGTCAACACAGATTTACAAGGGCAAGTCTTGTTTAACCAACCTGATGGCCTTCTGTAGAAAAATAATTGGCAATGTGGATAAGGAGAGAGTGATGAGTTTAATAAATGTTGATTGCAATGAGGCTTTTGACACTGTCTCTCTCAGTATTTTAGTTTGTAAGCACAGGAGACATGAAGAGGACAAATGAACTGCTAGAAACCTGGCTGGACTGGCAGGTGTGAGGATAGTGATCAGTGACTTGATGTCTGTCTGGCAGAGGGTGATAAGGAGAGTAGTCTTGTAGTCTATACTTCAACACTGGGGTCCATGTTCATTGTACTCATCAGTTACCCGGATGGTGACACAAAAAACATTCTCTGCAAATCCGCAGATTAGGGACAGTGACTGACACAATAAATGGTGGAGGTTCAACCTACAAAACTTAGTTACAAAGATAATGGAGCCACTTTATTTTTGGTAGTGCAAGATGGTACAGTGAGGTTCTGTGGTCACAAATTGTGGCTTGATAGGTTCAGTGTAAACATTAGGAAAACCTGCTTGACTGGGAAGGTGATGCAACACTGGAATGGGGGCCCAGAGAGGTTGTGGCATCTTCTTCCTTGGAGTTTTTAAGATTTGTCTGAACAAAGCTGAGACTTACTGATGTTAGGAAGAGCCACTAGTTTGAGTGGGAGGTTGGACTCGAGGGCCTCTAGAGATATCTTTCAGCTAACATTTCCATGAAAAATATTGCTTATGGCTATGACTCTTATGTAAGCGTATTACAGGAAACTGACATATAATGACAACAGGGATCTCCAGGTCAGGCAGATATACAGTTTATGCTCTCTCCTCATTTTGCACTGTAGTTTTGGGGGCCTGAAAATCTGAAGATGTCATGGCAGGTGGGCTCTGTCTGTAGTATGGCCTCATTTTAAAAGAAACAGGTTGGAAGTCTTGGCCTCATTCAAACAAATGGTAAAACTGCCTTTAAAAAATATGGTTATACAAACATAAAAATAAATCTAACAAAAAAAAAGGAGGGGGAAACTAAAAGGTAATAATATGTGGTAAGACAGACTGCCTATTAGTACACAGGAAAGGTAGCTTAAAACATTGTCTGCATTTTTCAGAATATGAAAGAAAGATACAGACTATATACACCCTGTAAGAATTGTAGAAAGGTCTTGATCACCTTTATAGTATGTGAATGGAAAACAACAGACGGTAGATAGAAACCCTTTCCTGGCAGATGTTGATTTAACTTGAGTTGTTCACTCTTACATCATTACTGATGATGATGACAATGACCCTCCGTGGATGCAAAACCATTGATGTCCAGGGACTGCAGTTGCAAAGAAAGGTGTATACTGCAGCACCTTTCAAGAGTGACCTTGGTTTACAAGTTTCAACAATTTACCTGTCCTCTGCACTCCCTCATAAAACAGACTAAAAATTATTGTCTTTGTTCTGAATATGGTAAGTAGTTTGAGTGAGTGGGTGGGCAAATGTACATCTACAGTGCGTGTGGATGAAACTTCTAGACATGCTATATAACAGTTAGCAACTAAACTAGATGAGAAAAGGGAAAAATCTGCTTATGTGGAGATTTGTGATATGGCAGCTGGATTAATTCAACTTCCTAAACTACCTCAAGAACTGCTACATTATGCCAGACCTTAGACGTGCAACACAGCCCCTGAGTGTCCACAATTCTAGTGGAGATCTCTGAGACCAGGTAACCTTGTGATAAGACTGCAGCCTGAGGACAAGTTTTCCAGAAAGCTAACCACCAGATATCTTCAAGCTGGTCAGTCAGATAAACACTGAGTTATTCTCAAAGTGATTGTGGATGAAATAATCAATAGTGAATATATGATGAGGACCCCATCAGATCAAAAAGTGCTATATGCCAGTGATCAAATCTCACTGCAGCTGCATTCAAATGGCATGACTCATCACAAGGCATACTGATGTGAAGACATAATCATTGGGAGCTTGTCAGGCTTCAATTGGATTCATACACTCTTCTGGGAAAGACAGTTTGCTAGAGTCCTGAATTTATAACGGTACCATCAACAACAGTGTGACACATCTATTGTTGTAACATCACCTCTGGGTAATAAAAATGTAAACATATCTCAATCATGCTGTTTAGATTTAAAAAGTGAGTAAGGATATGAAATATGGAAATATCTAGTTATCTCTGATTATAGCATAACTGGTATTCAATGAGTGATATTAGTCTAAGGCCCAAATAGAGATAAAGAAAAATACTGTCTTCAAAATGGTATTCAAATAGATGCATAATTATGCCCTGAATCAGGTGTTATTTATAGGGAGATTGGCTGTCTTAGCTTTGGCAAATGCATTTGCTTTCTTTGTCTGTGGGCTGTCAGGAGGAAGACCAGAAGAAAATCAAAAGTCGTGCTTCAGGCTTCCGGTCTGCTTCAGCTGTCATTCCCTGGAATGACTTCCAAAGCAGTTGCCAAACCCAGAGGGATACTCAAAATATGTGAACTAAAAATTCTGGTGATAAAGTTGGCTAATAGTCCATCCTCTGTACAAGGATTTCCCCCTCTTTAGGGCTTGTTTTGGACCTAATAATAAATGAAGTTGTGATGCCTCTTACTGGCTTTGTATCTCTTAGTCCTACCTGCCGTGTGTCAGGAAAGTTGCCCTGAGATCTTTGAAATATTAGTGCTGATGTAATGATGGTAAAACCTGCCTCAGATAAAGTTTCTGATATGAAGACTAGGAGCTGTTTAAATTTAGAAAGCAGCAAGTGGCTTACAAACAGACGTCCAACAAGAGAATTTTATCTTACAATTCTTATCCAGATGGATATGGATGTTTTTTGACAGGTTATTTCATTTGATGTTATAACAAACCAGAATATGCTTTTTACATTGATATTACTCTACCACCCAAAAAGGTCTTTTGATTCAAATGTTGATCTGATTAAAAACTAACAAAGCATGATCACAAGAATAATTCATTTTTCTGGTGCTACCTCTTTTCCACAGACTGTAAATTGTACCAGACATAATTTTAAATTGCTCTTGGGATGAAGAGCCTGATAAGTCATTATGTTTGTAGCAAGGATTTATGTTTCAGTACTACTACATATATCTAGCTTTCTCGTGCAATCTGGAGAGGAGACTATAAATCAACATGTTCAAAATAGTTAACAAAATATATCTCTTATTATTTAGGAAAAAAACACAGTGTTACTTTGGTTGTTAAAATTACGGCTTTTAATAAAAGGATTGATCTAATAATTGCAACAGCACTGTTCTTCTGCCAAATACTGGATGTTTGTGGAACTCCCCCTTTGGCCACTGTGTTAGACTGGAGCATTCATGAATAGCTACCATACAATTTTTTTTGAGTTTTCTGAAAAATTCAGGCATGATCACTGATTTGGGATTACTAGGCATATTCTTGGACTACATGTTCTCAGCGCAGCAGTGATCCCTCAATCTGTCCTGTAATTTAAACACAGTCTCTTCAACAGTTCCAAGTGCTTCTCTCTTTGCAAATTCTCTTCTCAAAGTTAATTATAATTCAGACAGACTTACTTAACACAGGCCAGCGCATGATTGTTAAATTCAACCTTGGACTACTTGTCACTGAGGAAAACAGAAGAAAACCATTGTGGACAATACTAGATTCACATTTAGATAAAAAAGTAGCATGAAATAGACACTAAATAGCACACATATAGGTGGGTTTAAGAACTTTCAAATCTTTGTAACATTAAAAAGCAGAATTAGTGTGTAATAATTTTTGCTGGTAAATCAAAGGAAGCATAATCTGTAGGGCTGGATAGGAAGATTCAGGACACAGGGCAAACAGCTTTCATACCTAACAGCTGCCATGCAGAAGGGAAGAACTTGCTTTGGGAACTTGAAATGCATTAAAAAAGTAAGCAGGAACTAATAAGGGAAATCACAGCACAGATGTACAAGAGCTCACAACACTCTTTGTCTGAACTGAAAAGATTAAAGAAAAACCTACTAATTCACAATCTAGCTTCTTGACCTCATTCAAACTTTGGCAGACATAAATAAAGACAGCTTAACAAAAGTCACAAATGCAAGGCAGAACCTCAACAAGCTTCTAGCCCAGAAAGAAAAAGAACAAAGCTCAAACAAGTATAAAATGCCCATAGATAGTATTTGGTACTGAACTTTATCCAAAGTTCCTCTCAGACTCCGGTTTCAAATTTTGTGAAGATCTGACTTTTACTATAGCTAAGATGTTTTCAGGTAAAATATTCTAGGCAAGTAAAGGTGAAGTCACTCTTGGGCTAACTACAGCTCATCTGTCCACAACAAAGAGGATATTTTTTGCACAGAACGCCCATGCTTGCAGTTGCACAGATATCCTGCATTTGCAGTTGTTATTCACACAGATGTGGTCTGAGGACAACATCAACATCAGATACTATCACAAATGAAAATTACTTTCTAGAAGTGTGAAAAGCCAGGTCTTTTATTGAGGAAAATGAACAAAAATGAACAAAAACTAATAAAAATGAACAAAAGTATCTGCATACTGCCAGCCCAGAAAAACAGCCTCATCCTGGGTTGCATCAAAAGAAGTGTGGCCAGTAGGTCGCAGGAGGTGCGCTCATGAGACCCCACCTGGAGTGCTATGTCCAGCTCTGGAGTCCTCAACATAGAAAGGACATGGACTTGTTGGAATGGGTCCAGCAGAGGGCCATGAAGATGATCAGAGGGATGGAGCACCTCTCCTATGAAGACTGGCTGAGAGACTGGGCTTGTTCAGCCTGTAGAAGGGAAGGCTCCAGGGAGACCTTATAG
>VZTM01028395.1:0-11572 GCA_013400555.1 Jacana jacana | reverse complement strand
TAATAGTGTTTTCTATGTCCTTATCTATATCATCGATGAAAATATTAAAAAGGAAAGGCCCCAAGAAAAAGAAAAAATGAAAAAGAACATGGGAAGAGATTTAGCGTTGAGTTTGCCTTGCTAACATACAGAAGTAATTTGGCAGCTAGGCCTCTATGGGGAAGGATGTAGGCAGGAAAAAACGCCGTTTCACAATGAACGTTTTTGAAATCCTCACGAGCCGAGGTACTTACTGACAAGCTCAGCAACAAAGTTGTTTTATTATGAAAATGTTTTCTTCCTGCCCAACACCCCCCACCCCCACCTCCACCCCCACTCCCTCATACTTGTTTTTAAGCATCCATTGATCATATTGCAAATAATCAATGGCACTTAGTCTTACCAGATCACAACAGAAAAAATTATATTTTGCAATCTAAATTATTACTTAAATGTTATTAAGTAGCATTAGCTCTATGGTAACAAGCAATGGCACATTCTGTACAAACAGATAAGCCTGCTCTTCCTACGCCTATATCTGGGGTGCTGGGCTGAGTTTGTTCTCAGAGGGAGAAGGATATGATTACTGAGATAAAACAAAATCACACATTACAGTCATTATGGGGAAGAGGGAGGGAGAATGTTAAATGTATTTAAGCTGCAGGAGGTTAAAACAGTGTGTGCCAAAAATCTCTGAACATGTCAGGATTAATAACAGCTGGAAGCACGAGCAGAGCTGACTCTCCATTCCTAATGCACAGTTCAGCATTTAAGGTGCCAGGATGCTGAGTTTATCTCTAATTTATCAAGCTTTTTCTTTCTATCCCAACACCCCTCCCACATAGTGGGTATCACTGATGATAAAGAGGGTACACAAATGCTAAAAAGTAAATTCATTTCTTATCTCTGGTGTGGCTAAGGCAAAATGCCTCAATACACTGGATTGTGTCTTCACAGTCTTCAGAAATAATGAAGGGATAGCAATTAGGAAAAAATCAATTAAAAAAAATTCCAGTCCAGGGGCACACTCTTAATGAAATAATGTGAGAGAACATGAAACTCAGAAAAAGCACATGGCTTTCAAGTAAAAACATAGTGCTTTTGAACAAAATCTCCTGCAAGAAGATCAGAAAGGAAGTCCTTTAGATCCACGAGGTGTAAGATCTGAGGGAAGTGGCATGTGAGTGACACTTGACTGATTGATTGCATTTCAAGTTGCATTTGAAGTCAGGACCTCAGGACCTTCAACACTAAAACGTATGCGTATCCTACTCCAAATAGTCAAATACTGCTAATCAGCATGATGGTATGTTTTCATCTTTTGACAACCAGTAAGGCCGCTCCTTTGATGGTGTTTATACACCTCCTATATGGGCAAGGCAGCTTATTCTAACCATTTAAAAGCCTCCAGTGTTATATTAATGACCAAAGTTTTACAGTAGATGCTCACTTGTATGAGTTATGCTCACTTGTTATGAATTCTAAAAGCATGAACAAAAAAGGATACCAGCCATAACCAGTATGCATTAATATCTTTTAATGGATGCATGCTAGAAGAGGAAGGATGAAACCTTGCAGTTTCTGGCAGGTTTCTTAGATCTTCCTTGTATTAATTGCACTATCAGTCCAAGTTAGTGCAACAGCTACTTGCACTATCAGTGTCCAGAGGTAGGAAGCAAAGCTATTAGTTTCTGGTTATGTTATATTATATTATTTATATTATATTATACTATATTAATTCCTCTAATTAATAGTATTTTTTACACAAAAATCCCAATTATTTCAATATTGTATCTATTCTACAACGAAAAGTCAGAGCTTGACAAAACATCTTGCTCTGATGTTAGGGAGAGGGCCTACACCAAATGCAGGAAAGCACCCTAATGTCCGACCCATAACCTGGGGTCTGTAGGGACTTAAACTGACACCACGCTGGAGTCAGCCATAACCAGATCCTAAGCCTAACATTTAGTAATGAGAATAAAACCAGACCAATGTCAAAATTCTACCCCACCACATGCATGAATAAANTGAGGTGCCCAGAACTGGACACAATACTCAAGGTGCGGTCTCACCAGTGCTGAGTACAGGGGGACAATCACCTCCCTACTTCTGCTGGTCACACTATTCTTTATGCAAGCCAGGATGCCATTGGCCTTCTTGGCCACCTGGGCACACTGCTGGCTCATGTTCAGCCGCCCGTCGACCAGCACCCCCAGGTCCTTTTCTGCCAGGCAGCTCTCTAGCCACACTTCCCCAAGCCTGTAGCGATGCATGGGGTTGTTGTGGCCCAAGTGTAGGACCTGGCACTTGGCCTCATTGAAGGCCATGCCATTAACATTGGCCCATCTGTCCAGTCTGTCCAGGTCCCTCTGTAGAGCTTCCCTGTCTTCAAGCAGATCAACACTCCCACCCAACTTAGTGTCATCTGCGAACTTATTAATAGTGTTTTCTATGTCCTTATCTATATCATCGATGAAAATATTAAAAAGGAAAGGCCCCAAGAAAAAGAAAAAATGAAAAAGAACATGGGAAGAGATTTAGCGTTGAGTTTGCCTTGCTAACATACAGAAGTAATTTGGCAGCTAGGCCTCTATGGGGAAGGATGTAGGCAGGAAAAAACGCCGTTTCACAATGAACGTTTTTGAAATCCTCACGAGCCGAGGTACTTACTGACAAGCTCAGCAACAAATGTGTTTTATTATGAAAATGTTTTCTTCCTGCCCAACACCCCCCACCCNTAGTGGGTATCACTGATGATAAAGAGGGTACACAAATGCTAAAAAATAAATTCATTTCTTATCTCTGGTGTGGCTAAGGCAAAATGCCTCAATACACTGGATTGTGTCTTCACAGTCTTCAGAAATAATGAAGGGATAGCAATTAGGAAAAAATCAATTAAAAAAAATTCCAGTCCAGGGGCACACTCTTAGTGAAATAATGTGAGAGAACATGAAACTCAGAAAAAGCACATGGCTTTCAAGTAAAAACATAGTGCTTTTGAACAAAATCTCCTGCAAGAAGATCAGAAAGGAAGTCCTTTAGATCCACGAGGTGTAAGATCTGAGGGAAGTGGCATGTGAGTGACACTTGACTGATTGATTGCATTTCAAGTTGCATTTGAAGTCAGGACCTCAGGACCTTCAACACTAAAACGTATGCGTATCCTACTCCAAATAGTCAAATACTGCTAATCAGCATGATGGTATGTTTTCATCTTTTGACAACCAGTAAGGCCGCTCCTTTGATGGTGTTTATACACCTCCTATATGGGCAAGGCAGCTTATTCTAACCATTTAAAAGCCTCCAGTGTTATATTAATGACCAAAGTTTTACAGTAGATGCTCACTTGTATGAGTTATGCTCACTTGTTATGAATTCTAAAAGCATGAACTAAAAAGGATACCAGCCATAACCAGTATGCATTAATATCTTTTAATGGATGCATGCTAGAAGAGGAAGGATGAAACCTTGCAGTTTCTGGCAGGTTTCTTAGATCTTCCTTGTATTAATTGCACTATCAGTCCAAGTTAGTGCAACAGCTATTTGCACTATCAGTGTCCAGAGGTAGGAAGCAAAGCTATTAGTTTCTGGTTATGTTATATTATATTATTTATATTATATTATACTATATTAATTCCTCTAATTAATAGTATTTTTTACACAAAAATCCCAATTATTTCAATATTGTATCTATTCTACAACGAAAAGTCAGAGCTTGACAAAACATCTTGCTCTGATGTTAGGGAGAGGGCCTACACCAAATGCAGGAAAGCACCCTAATGTCCGACCCATAACCTGGGGTCTGTAGGGACTTAAACTGACACCACGCTGGAGTCAGCCATAACCAGATCCTAAGCCTAACATTTAGTAATGAGAATAAAACCAGACCAATGTCAAAATTCTACCCCACCACATGCATGAATAAATGCCTTAAAAATAGCAAAGATGACAAATGCAATAGTGGATTTTGTAAGCGAAAAGCTATGTTTTCTTTTACGAGGAATGACACAGAGTTAATTTGCTAATTGGGCATGGGCCAAGCAGTCATCAGCCTCTAATTTGTATGACATAGTTATGTAAGACTTTCTATCTTTTCTGCAGCCAATCAGTCATGCTAGATGTAATGGGAGCTATATATGGTTACCCTAGCGAGAATAAATCCTGTAAATTATTCTGGAATAAAAACAGTAAAAGAATGATGAGTTTTTTCCCACAAGAAAAGCCAGATACCTAAGAGTTTTCCTTTAAGCCAAATCACATTTTGTAACGAAGCACAACTCAAAGCCAGAGCCAGCACAAAATCACTCACAAAACTGGGACTGAAACTGTGACTAATTAACAGCTGAATGGAGGGCAGCTCATCATATGAGTTTGCCATCAGGATGCCACTGTCTCAGTGGAAACTGAGGATCAGGGGAGACTGGGTCTCAGACTTACAGGGCACTATTGGACGTGCTTGTCAGTTCAGAATGAAGCCAGCACACTGCAATATTTGTTTGCAATAAATGATTGTCAGTTCAAAACCAGAGGGGAGGGGTCTTAGGTTGATAGTGGCCTTGGGCTGCTCTGAGTGGGAAGGTTTGACAGGGAGCTGCTGCAGACCAGGGACTGGTTTGTGCACCAGAAGTGCTCTGGAGGATGGGGGTGAGGAGTATGGAAGAGCTGCTGACTGGTGGAATGTTTAGACTGATCTCAGTTTCTGGCGCATCATGGTTCCTGACACAGATGGGATGTACGGGGGACAAGGCTACAATACTCTAAACCCGGCATGTGGTGAGCACAGCAGTGCCCACAGAGGATCAGTTCTTGTCTTGTACAGGACACTTGGAGGCTAGATTCCTTGGAGACTATAATGAAACTCTTTGTATGGATCAGAGGGTGTGCATGTGCATGCTCAGGATGCTGTGAGAAATGTAATGGCATTTTAGTGTAACTTCCTGTAGGGGTCTTCTGTTTCCTCTTGCATGATTTGAGAACTTGCCTGGATTTATTTTGTACAGCCAAAAAGAAGTTAGCTATGCTACCTTAGAGAGTGGGTTGGGAGGTTGGCATTTCCTTGGTCAGTCCTATCCCACATTGTCCAGACATGACATAATGAGAAAAGGTCAAGTAAAAATCTGATTATAGAACTGCAAGCTACGCTCAGGAGGGGAAAGAGGGAAAAGAGGAAAGACACAATAGCATATGCTGTCACTGTATCATTTCTAGCCAGGTCAAGGCAAAAAAATCTTGCTTCCTACCTTGATAAACCATTAGTAATAGGTCAGGAGTCAGCTGCTTCCCTTATCAGCACCAGGAGCTTAAATGTCAACGATTAAATGTTTCCATGGAGATCCCCTGAGCTTCACTAATGTGGGCACATTATTTACACCCACTCTCTGCCAGAGAAATGGTAATGACAGCACGTTTTGTTGTGCCACAGCATATCTGAAGCAAGTGGTGCAGCTGGACTCCGAAACGGCATCTCAGAGCAAAGAGCCAGACCTCGAGGACACAAGAGACACCTGTTCTTCTGATTTTCAGAAACAGCTCTTGCTGGAAAGAAGCAGCCAGCATTGTTAGTGTTACATTCCAAACGGATGGCTCCAGTGCAGGGGGACTGTCACAGCTGCTCAATATTAACAAATGAATTCTTGCAGGAGGCTGCAGTAGGTAGTACATCAACTGTGTGACCTACATAGACTGCACACGGTTTAGATGTTAATTTATTTCAGCTGGGGAAAGAGCAGATATATTCATGATCAGAGGAGTGGGGGAATGTCTTGTTTGTTCCAAATTGCTTCAGCCTGGTTCAAGCTGATTGTCTCGCCGGGGAGTCACTCCAGAGTGACTTTCTCCATTAGTATCAATCATTGAAGTGTGAAAATTATTGGTGCTATTTTGATGAATACTTCATCTGCCATTTAAATAAACTCATTTGCACTCCTTTTCACAAGCATGGAAATCACCAAGTTATGACAAAACAGATGTAAGTGAATTTTTACGTCACGTACACAACATTTATATAACAAGCCCCTGAATATTTACTTTTCATCTATTGTAATGTGTCAAGGAGACATTTTTAGGCAAAGCAGTAAGAAGTGCTGTGGGATTTGTTACAGCACCTTCTGCAGCCTGAGCGACTGCGTACAGAAGGCTGCCAAAATATTTTGCTAGGTAATCTAATCAAATAATTTGATGTATGATAACCTGATAGAATACACAACTTTATATTTTAAAACAGTACAGACATGTTTACTGATAACCAAGAATAAGCTAGACACTTTTCCCATTAAAGGGATCTTCATAGTGAAATCACCCTTAGATGCTGACTGTCGTGCAGATAAGGTAGGTTTCTTCTGTGGACTGACTTTTTTTCTTTTTTATTCTCCTGAGATGCAAAAAACCACTGGACAATACAATTAGCAAATGCATATGACAGAAATGCCTGAAGTTTATATCAAGTCAGATGAGATTACCATGAACAATTTAGCTCCTCCACTAGCACTGATTTTCACATAAAGTGACTCAGCCACCTAGCCTTCTTCTAATGCCTGGACTTGTTGGCTTATACCATGGAAAATATTCCTGGCTTTGCTGTGGGTACAACAGGGACTAGATAAAAAGCTTTTCAGTTCCTTCCCAGACACCATCCCCAAGCCCTAGAGGAAGCAGATGTTTGGTTTGGGGCGAGAGAGCATAGGGATTTCTAGCTTGGTGTAGACAGGGCTGGAGAATGGAATGGGACCTGTTGGAGCACTGGAAGCTGGCAGATGTGTGCCCTGAACGCTGGATGCTCAGTAAGGCTCCACTGTGCTGAGACTTTTCCCTTGGTTAGAGAAGAGGCTGAATCTAGACCTGGCTCTTCAATGAACATCTGGGTTGTGGCCATGCTCTTGCAATATTACTCCTTGAAGTACAGCTCTATGTGGTGGCAATTCTGGGAAGGTAGCACAGCACCACTAACTCCGATTTAGTGTACAGCTTAAATGAAATCCTTCCTGGAAATATGGCTGATCTGTAGGAAGATGTAAAAATCTTCCTTGTGTCAAGTCTGTTAAAGTTATTTGTTTATCATTTTGGAAAAGAGAAACCCAGACTTGGATTGATTATTGCTTATTTGGCTTCAAATATACTATCCTTTGAACAAATGCAATACAAAAAAAAATTAACGAAGTTCACAGTGAACTTAAGAAAAGAATTCTTCTGTTATCAGTGATGCTAATGGACTTAACAGCTACGAAGTAAAGTTTTGATGTGTGCACCCTTTTCAATGTTGAACTTGGAAAAGGTCTGGTTTATTAAACATTGAAAAGAAATAATGTAGCAATTGGAGTCTGAGTATTTTAAATAGGAAGCTGAGCTGTTTGTTTTTTTTTCTTGGTTCACTACTAGTTCAGACTAGGAAGAAGAGGAAGTCACCCCAGTTTCATGGCTGTAGATGGGGGTAGCACTCCCAGCCTAGATGTTAGTATAAAAGTATAAAAGGAATTTTGGTAGTTCTTATCAATTACCACATAAAGCTGAAGTCTTAGCACAGAAGCAGCTAGCTGAATGGATGAAAATCCAGTGCACCTATGTAACACAAGCTTAGGTCATAGAAATCCTGTTTATTCATTGGGGAAATCTATAGTGTTGTTTCCTAGGTTATTCTTCTTCAGAGGGCCTTGACCCTTTTCACCTCAGCGGAATCTGATCCAGCTGACCAGGCAATTCACACGTGTTTTGTAATGGGATCTGCAGAAACCCAGAAGTGGAGCAAGGAAACGCTTAAACTAACTGCAGTCAACTGACCTTTGATGTATCCTGGTTGGAGGTCAGTCATGCTGCATAAGCAAAGACCACACACAGGCTCCATTCAGAATTAGTTTAGGTTCAGGTGGGTAATTAGCGAATAGTTGATAAGCAATGCTGCTTGATGCACCTGACAGACGTACCACATCTCATGAATCAGGAGTACTGCATGTGAGGAAATGTGTAAAGGGCATTTCTTTCTACAGTTCCCCTGCTTGTCTCCCCTACCCCTGCACTCACATCCTCACCTTTATGTTTCAGTCATGACCGCAAGGGGTGTGAAGGACACATTTTATCTAATCTGTATAAAGATTAAAGACAAAGCATTACATAGATCAGGAAATAGAAGGAAAGATGTGTGGCTAAGAAAGCTGAGGTTTAGGGGCCAAATGTCAATGTCCTGACTGCATCCCTGGGTGCAATGTCCCTGGCCAGGATGCTGCCTGTGGCTTTGCACAGAGCACAAGAGGCAATGCTGCTTCATCTTCCCTGCAGGCCGATGGCTAAACACTCTCCCATAGAGACCTTTTGAGGTCTCGCTTGCTTGGAGAGCCTCAGCCCACTTCACTCATCCCTCAGATGAATGGTCTAACTACCAAGAAGACTTCCTGGAGCTGATATATCATTTGTCACTAAGGTCCAAGACTGATACCATTATTTTGACTTACTCCCCACTTTAAAATGATAAATGTATATAACAATTTAGAGAAGCATATCTGTTACTCATTTTAAATCTAGATGTCCAACAGAGAAAAAGACTGCAATATATGCCTTGCAAAAGAACACTGATCTTTTTTTAAGAACATAGAAGAATACAATGTAGACATTTGTACTTTTTTGTTCTACAAAGAAAAACACAAAGAAAATATCTTACATTATGACTCAGGCTTTAACAGCTTTTTTGTTTATTCATGTTTTTTACACTACTGATTGCTTTTTCTGTAAGCACTATGAACCTTTTTAGGAATTGAACCCCATAGGAATTGATCCAAATTTTCAGTGCAATATTTTATATCATATTTTGCTTTATATTGCAATTCTGTCAATATAGCAGGTTTTATTGCTGTGCTATGTTGCATCCTGAGCTGTGAAGCACAGCCTACTTGCTTTAGATCTCTAACGTGGAAAGAAGGATTCTAACTATTGATCCTTGTCAGGAGATATATGAAAATCTAACACTTCAAATAAAAGAACAACTATTACAAAATGCACACTGAATTTGAACAAGTTTTGAGACAGAGAAAATCATTAGTATAACTCGTTCAATAATCTGACTGCAGCAGTAGCTAGTATCTGATAGCACAATAAAGTAACTATTCTTTCCTACATCTTAACTATGTCTTTCCTTGCTCTCATATTAAATGCTGTTTTGTTTAGTTAAAGCTCTTTTTCTGTAATATCTTTATTTATATAAATATATGTGAGAAAGCAGGTTTTAGAAGTTACAGAACATAACACAGTTAAAAACATTATTACAAACACATGCACACACAGAGAGAATCTTTTAAACTCTTTGCTATTGCTACCTAACGCATTTATGAATTTTCAGTATGTTGGAACACAGGAACAAAATAGTATGAACTCAGTGATTTAAAGCAAGTATTCCCTTTGAGTGCTTCCTTGCTGCATTAAAATAAAATCTGTCCTGACTTTTGACCAGATAAGTGTGAAATAAAAAAATGATGGGTAGTGCTACCTTTTGGCTTCAGTGTGCTTTTCAGAGTTGCTGGAATAGCATACAACACAAGACCTTTAAAATGCAACTTCTGTTCTTCAGTTTTTCTCAATTCGAGTCCTTCCCTATTCAATCTTTCACATTTACAAAAGAAGGAACTAGGCAAGTAATGCACCTGTGAATAAACAGCTGCCCCGTGCTCCCCTTTTCCTCATGCCCATGTTATTTCTTCATGCTCTTGATGCTGCTCACAGTGCTGTATTTTGCAGCAATCTGTATAGAAAAGCTGTGCTGACTTTCAGAGTATTGTGAGCCAGGACAGATCCCCAGGGCTAGTCCATGTCTTCTGAATTGCTCAGGAATACAAGAGAGACAGTAAGAGGCTGAAGCAGCCAGTCTGTAATGCCCTGTAGAAAGAAGTTCACATGTCACAACACCTCCCTGGGTTTATTACTAATACTACTGTATCATGGGAGGTAAAGAGGCAACTTGCATAGGCCCTGGTTTGTTTGCTTTGGAGTGCGTCCATACAGAGGTGTGCAGATAGACCCAAGTTCCTGTCTAGAAGTGGCAGAGTCATGTCTGGGTGATGCTGAGCCTGAACAAACTTGAATTGAATGGAGCTCGTATCTCACAGAACATGCTTGGTCTTGTCTTTGTAGTGTATCTCTGTACATGTGCCCTTTACTGACTCTGAATTTATTAAAGCTAAGCAGCACCAAAGTCAGCAAAGTGTTCTATAGAAACACGCTCATCCCAGGAAGTTACTAAGTGTTTTTTAGGACTGCGATGAGTAGAATATGACTGTGATACTTGCTGTCAGAAGAGCTCTAGCTGCGGCCTGTCAATCCCGCAATGTTCTTGAGCCTGATGTGAAAGGCCCATTCCCTCTCTTCCCCTAATATACAGTTATCTTGTCTGATGGTAGATATCACAAAGATCATACCATCTCCTAAAGTTTACTTTGAAATGTTTTCTAAAAGCAAAGCAAAATAGATGTAGCTTGTAGCAAGTCAACTTTAATGTGAATAATATCACCATGAGTTTCATAAACTGCTACTGTATGTAACAGCCTAGATTATGCCCAGCAGTTTTACTGTATCTTTTTTTTTTTAAATAGCAATTAAGTTATGACTAGGTTTCAAATTAATATTTTCTTTTTCTTAAGGTTCTTCTGCTATGTGAAAGGAGTAATTATTCAGGCATAATTCTCAGTCTGTCATTCTGGAGGGATGAAAGACCTCTGGGTTTGTATCGGTTCTTTGCGTGATGGAAAGCCTCTACTGGTTGCTGGGGACGGGATTGTGTTACTCCTCATGCTTCATCTCAGTCTCAGGCAAATGTGTATTTTCCTGACTGTATTTCTGTCTTCTGTTAGGGATAGAATAATAAACTGTCATTTTTATAAGTTGTATGTTCATCTTCTGCTGTGATCATGAATGACTATGTAGTCGCTATTTGTTTAATGCACTGCTTAATTCCAAATAGGTTTTTTTGCCCTAAAACCAGTAGCCTGCAGTTTTGGCAGATTCTACATATACTAACAGTCGGCTTTGACTTTCAAGGGACTCCTTTTGTTATGCTTAGCTGTAAGGTAAAAATCCATAATTCTAAAGCAGATTCACATTTTGACATCCAACATTGAACAGAAGCACTGTTAAGGCTGTAACTGAGAGTGCTATATCATCAGAGAATGGCTTATCACGTATTTGCTTAGGTTTTTTAGTAACCTTGCCCACTAGTGGTTTGATATTGTTGAATGTGGCCATTAGACCGGCTATTGTTTGCTGTGATGCTGCTCGAGTTGTGGTCCTAGACAGTTTGCACTGACATACTGCAATTAAAACTTACAAATAAAAAATATGCAGTTTGGCACTGTATGTATAAATTATTTCATTGCTGTGTCTAAAATTTCAACCCATTCTATGGGTCTAAAATGGTCATTGTGGTTCTGCCTGGGAGCTTGCCTGGTTTCCAGAAATCTAAATAGCTGTCTGTACTAAAAAGGTTGTTTCTGCTGTATAGAATAATTATTTGTCAGCTCTTTGGATTTGTGTGCTTAATTTTGTTAGAGTTATATCAATAAAAATACATTTGACAGCAAATTTCCTCTGACATTATGGGAATTTAAAAACTGTGTTG
>VZTM01028394.1:1185-25225 GCA_013400555.1 Jacana jacana | reverse complement strand
CAGTTACAGTAAAGCTGTAAAGAAAGCTTTACAAAGCTCCAAGACCACCGCGATAGCCACTTGAACTAAAAATGTATGGCCAAAGCAAAACTTGTATTTAATCCAGTGATATGCTCTTGGCAAATCAAGCTCCAAAAAACTATGGCTGCCCTTCCAGTCTCACAAGGAAATGAAAACAGCAGAGACAAATCAGCCCAGTTTCATGAGAGAAGAAAGACGACCACTTCTTCACCATACAGTGCCCGTACACCCACCTCCACCCTCTTTTCTCTTCCTTCTGCCCTTTCTTCCTTGTTTTCCTCCACACCTCAATTCCATAAAAGCCTACATAAAGCACTGTGCATTGTACAAGCAGTTATACGGAGAATGTTCTGCCCTCTCTAGTCTTGGTTGTGTGGTGGTAAAACAGCACTGAATCAATACGTTAAAATTGATTTAAACATATGCTTAAATGTCAAAATGTATTTAAATGCCTTTAGGTTATTTAGATTATACACACAGAGGAAACATATTCTATCCCAACAAGAACATGTTAATATTTTAAATAAACACATGAAACATAGGGCTGACTGTCTGCAGATGTCCGTGAAGTTTATAATCTTTAATTTTTATTCCAAACACATTAATGTTTCTTACTTCAAAATGACCTGGGTAAACTGTGAAATTTGCTTAAGCTATTAAGAGTAAATCTGTCACACTGACAATTTCAAGCAGTGTCCTTATTGCTAAAAGGGCATATACTGTAAGTTACAGGCTTAATGGCTACTGCTTTTTTGCCCTGATGTGCACAAGTCCTTTACCTTCACATTTATTTATTTCCTGATAAGCAACCAATGTACGAAAATAGAAAAGCCAAATGGATTAAGAAGGTGGTTCTACCCTGATCTCAGTCTAACAAAAAGGGTTTGTTGTCATGACTAGAGTCATATCTACAGTTAGAGGATTGTCAGTGATGATTGAATAGATCAGTATGAAACAGCATCAGAGCAAGTACAGCTTGTCTTGTTCCTGAAGGTTAGAGGTCCCACACTCTGCTTAAGTCATTGACATGGACATATGCAGGGCACAGGAAATTTATGTGCATCTTCTGTGCTACACAAACATTTGACTGCCTGGCCCCGTAGCTGCTGTCTAAAACCCTGTCCTTTTGACACTTAACATGTCAGCTTTCCTTTATCCATGAAAACAACATAACTACTCATGAACACAAAGGCAAGTGCATGTACAAGTGTTTGCAGGAGAGCTTTACCCACGTGGACTTGCCTACAATTGACTTTAAGAGGTCACCAAATAACTATGAGACTTTCATTTTACAGATATTACATGGAATCAGACTAGTAGAAATAGAAAATATAATACTGCATACTGCAAGATGTAGATGTACTGGGGAGTTTCAGAATTGTCTCTCTTCATCACACAATTCGCTGATGAGACAGTGTATAAAATGTTTCACACCTATACACTAATTGTAACTTGAGAGTAATTTCCTAGCCCTTGTCACAAACCTTACATCAAGGGAACAAACGGTAGTCCTATTCCTACAGCAGTCTGTTCTTAAAGATTACAATAAAACCCACAGGGATTACAGAGAACTATTCAAAAAGAAAAGTAAAAGCAGGAGATGTTTTGGAGAGAATATGTTAGGTGTAAACCAGAGCAGAGAATTCAGTCCAAAGACCAGGAAAGGATTCCTAACAATGAAGTCTTAGTAGGGTTTCAGGAGGATAAAGTGGGGGAAGAGCTCATCAGCTGTGTCACTTAAAGCTGCACAAAACAAAGTACTTGTGGTGTACCGGCTGGAATAATTCTGCATTATCACAGCGAGGGTTAAACAACTGTTGACCCAACAGCTCTCCTCACTATTTCTCTGATTCTAAGCATCACATGTTATGTAGGTGGAGAGGTAAGGGTCATTGATGCAGGAAAAAATTAACACGTGTGGTGATGTGTCAGATGTTACTGTTACATACTATATACAACTGAAATCCCTGGGAGGAAAATATATGCAGGGCAGATTTGTGGATGACCTTCTAGTTTTATATGTCACACCAGACATAATGGGTTTTTACTCAAATAAGTGTTTTGTGTGAAATTAGCAGCTAGCGGCCTGATCCAGTTCTCAGTGCAGCCACAAAACCCAACCTATATTTCCTGCACGTACAGAAAGGCACGCTCTCAAAAGGCAGACTTTGGAAGTCATTCCTCATCGGGCTTCATAGAGATGCCTGTTACAGAATGGAAGGAATTCAAGAGACAACGCAGAGGGGGTGAAATCATTAATAAATTACAAAGAAGAGAGAGAACCAAAACATGAGACTAAGAAGAGTTATAAAGGAAACCTGATCGCGATGAGTACAAAGCCTGTTAGAGACAGGCAGATGAGAGAGAGGGGACTGCAGCCAGGCTGGAGCATTGCATAAACACTATTCCCTGCCCATTGCGTTGCTTTGCAGAGACAGACATCCTCTGTTACGGGTTTGGCTGGCTGCTGGGGCCATTGACAACCATATGAAACCTTGGAGTTAAGTCGAGTGCTTTCAGAAGAGCTCATAGCGGTATGGAGTCAGGCTGTCTGTCCATTACAGTCCACATCGTGAGCACCTAGGGTTTAATCTAAACATGGGACTTATGACTGCAAGTATATCACTATATTGGCGTATCATATTGACTTTCTGATAATGTTCTAAGCCAGTCAGGTAAGAAAGAGAAAGTGCCACTGGGTACAAATTGTGGCATCAATTCTCTGCCAGACTGATCAATTGAATTTATATATTACCTCCAGCTGCGTACTTAAAATCTATAGTTTCACTCCCTCCAGTGCACAGCTCACAGTTTAAGTAATTGCAAATACAAATGAATTTTAAAAGGATTTAGCAGGCTTTAAATTAAAAATGTGCGAACATTGTTATTTTAAGCACTCTAAATTATTTACTAATATAACCCAGCTGATTCACTTTTCTCTTCCTTCTGTTTCCTTGATTTTTTGATCCCTGAAGCCTCAGTGGAGCTTAACATACCTCCGATAAACTGCAAAGAGTAAAATAGTGCTCTATTTTACCCAATTAAAAAACTCTTCAAATTCAGTCTACAGAATAACAAACAAAATGTCAGCAGTACAAGGACTGTTAAATCCTGCACCAGAAACAGCCAAGTTGTCAAGAGACATAAACATGCATTAACTTAAAGCACAAGGCTAAAAGCTTAAAGTTAAGCAAGTTTTAGGGGGGCCTGTTTCACATGAGCACTGAGGTGACATAAAAAGATGAGAGGGTTGCAAAAAACCGCATAGTGCTATACATAAACGGTCTTTTGTTATAAGACACTCTTGCTGAGTCTGGTGTACCTTAATCAAATATTGCAGATGTTTTCTGTTTTAATCACATCTTTTGGATTAATCTGTAAAATAGTCTAGTCATAAGATAAACATCACATCAAAGCAATAAATTAGGTCATTTGAATTTGTAGCTAAAACAGTAAGCACCATCTTACATTTTTCCATACTTTCTGACTTCAGTCTGTTAATTGTGAAAAAGATTCATAAGCTTCTTCAGAGACAGTAAGGGGAGAGACTTGATGCAGTGAAAAGCATCTGCATCCAAATAAAATGACAAGTGGCTTCAGTGTGTCTACTTACAGAGCCAGGTCCAGTGCTGGATCATGGTTTAGGTCTCCCTTATATGCTATTACTGATATATGAATGACAGAATATGTTGAGAATAATCTTAAAAAGGGCCCAGTTAATTCCTTTGCACTATTAAGTTCCCAATTTACAAGAGTATTGCCTGTTCCCTGAACAAGAAATGTGATAAAATTCTATTTGTTGTCTTGCTGGGAAAAGGTATAGGTAACTCTATATATGTTTTTCCTCACTATTTTTTTTTTTTAATTCAATTCATGGAGAGAAAGAAAAAGAAGCTAAATGTATAAGGATTATAGCACAGTGAATAAGAACATAATGTTGGGAATTTGCAAATAATTGAAGAAAGGATATTATTTGTTTTAAGAAAATAAAGTTATATTCTCATTATGGGGAGAATAAAACACAATCACAAAAAAAAGGAAATCTTTGTCCTCATAACTATTGCTCTGTTATTGTTAAAGTTATGATCTGAGGTAATTAGAGATTACTTTCTCCCCAAGTAATGCTGTAGTTTTAGTCAGGTTTGACTTCATCAAAGTCAACAGTAGTGTAACTAACATCTGTCAAAGTGCTTTTACAGTCAGCATCAGTCTTTCTTTAAGGCTTCTCTGATTGTGGGTTGGTTTGGGTTGTTTTTTTTGTTGTGAAGCCTGAACTAGGGTGGTTTTACATTGGTTTGCATCCAGTGTGTATCCTCAGCAAGCTGAAATCTTACCACAAGTCTGTTTGACTATAATAGAGAAAATAATTTTTCCCAATGTTGGCTTCCCAAATTCATTTAAATCACTCGAGAGAGGTCTTTCTTAATCTAGGCTTCAATAGCAGTTAGAGTTATTGGATAGATATGGGGTGCTCATAATTCCAGTTTGAAGAACTAAATTCATACTAAAAGCATTAATATAAAAAATATACAATACTGCTTCCCTCCCCAAGAATTCACATTTGCTTTTAAGGTGTACAATGATTCTGAGGTGAAAGACGGAGAAATCCTCTGGCTTCCACCAACATTCCCATACTGTACCACGTATTGTTATCACAAAGCTTAGAGCCGTTGCTTTTCCAGCTAGCTGTCATCAGCTCGTTGCTCTCCTCCCCAGGTCTGTCATGTATGACAGAGTATGCCATAAGAAACAGTAAGGGAAATAAAAATACTCATAATCTGCAAGGTTAGGAAGAAAGAGAGAGTCAAGGGTGCACTTTTTAGGGCCCAAAAGCCACAAATGTAGGGTTTGCTCTTGTTTTCCTGAGTGATTCTACCATGAGTAAGGAATACCTTTAAGGTTAATGGGATTCCGAAATCAATAAAAATTACTTACTAATGGTTCAGGAAAGTTCTTTTGTATTACAGAGTGTGAATTTACAAGGTTATTAGCTATTCTGCAACAGCTTTCTCATTCTGCAGTGATGCACCACTTTCAACATGGAGCTAAGTACCCCCAGGAAGGCACCAAACAGGAAAATATCACGGGGTGCCTGCATGCTTTGAATATATGGTCCAGCTGACCTATTCTCAGGGTTCCCTTTGTGTACAAGTTAAAGTATGTGAGATCCCCTGCAAACTCTAGGGCAGTTTTTGATGATTTGTAATATGATGTTACATACAGGAACTTCTGTAAATTTAAGTAAATATTGATTCAAATAACCGAAACAGCAAATTTCAGGGTGGGGGGTTTTAAACATTGTTTCCCCTATGCTCTGAGTTGGAATAACGTACATTATTTTCACTATTAACACTTGTTGAAACTANGACTCTATACAGTTAAGATCCTGATATGGAAACAATTCACCACATTTTAGAGACTTTAAAATTCTCCTCCTTCTTCACCACAAGAATCATATCAGTATTACTATTTCAGACATCAAATAATTCATCTATGTTTTCCTCTGAAAAGAGAATTTCTTCAGAGAAAATCTTGAGGAAGCAGCCTGATCTGTCTGGTATTAAAGGCTTGTTTGACAAAACAAATTTGCAATAAACACTCAGAAAACAGGAGCCATGCCAGTTAGAATGATAGAAAATCATGTCGGAGAGATAAATGGATCATTAAAGAGAAGGTACTTGAATTTTCATTACAGATCGCTACACAATCACTAAAGGTTTCTGAACTTGTCTGGCTTGTTGATCTTCTGTGCTCCTCCTACCTCTAACTATTATGCCTAATATCCATATTTTCGCATACCTTTTTGAAACCTATATATTTCATCTTCTGAAGGTATCATTAAAAGCTCTTTGTAACCATCAGAATTCATGAATTTTGATATGCATTGGCTTGAACAGTATAAGAAACTGTTTAGTGAGTAATAATGTGAACATCATACCTAATGATTCAGAACCTGCATGACATAAGTGATGGTATTTTGGTGAACATATGGATTTTAACTAGAGCTTGGCAGCACAGGACCCTTGTTTAGTTCAGCATGTTGGGCTGCTGGGGAAACTAAATAAGAGGGATGACTGGATTATTAGTTAGGATTCTTAGCTTTCTGTAGACTTGCAAGTAAATTGATACTGGAAGCCAAGAGATCTAGTTATAAACAGGAAGCTAACTTTCCGTTTCTTGGGGTTTTTAGTGGTGTAAATTTGGAAGAATTTTTGCTATGCACCTAACTCCTGCAGTGAAGGCTTAAATGCTCAGGGCCCAGTTGTCATTAACTGCTAGACCCCATAAAAACTGGCCTGAACAAGTGACAAGAATGCTAGTTCTCCAGTGTTTCAGATCCCAGATAAACATGGAGTCATTCCTAGGAAGTACAGAACTGGTACTATTTAGTCTTGCAGCAAAAGGACAAAAAAGGAGATCAGTAAGGTGTAGATCAAGTAATACTTCAGATTTCTACTGAGTTGAAGTTGCAATAAAATTTGTATCAGCAGAGGTGTCTCAATTTAAATAAGATAAAATTTTGGCTCAGACTGGTATATTTTGTCATCAGTATGAAACTACTAGGATAAGACAGCAATATTTGGCAGCTGTTACTAGAAACTTTCCAGTCTAGAAGAGACCCTGTATCTCTGGCTGTTAACCCCAAGCTCATGGCTCAACTTAAGAAACAGAACAAATTACCAGAAGGTAATAGGAAGCAAATTGATTCCCCAGACCAAAACAAACCGTAGTCTGCAGACACTTTTCTCTTACTACTTCCAGCTTTCAGAAGAGATAGTCCTAATTATTCCAGGCAGTACCTTTTTTTTTTTTTTTTTTTTTTTTTTTTAACAACCTGTCAGTGTTACCCTCTGACATTTATGCCACAAAGGGAAGAAAAAAAATGGTTTATCAGTAAATCTGGCAGGTACAACTTTGCTTTAGAACCCCCTAGGTATAAACCTGAATGGCTTTTAAAATCACCTTTAAAAACATCACATGTATCATTGACATCATATTAAATCAAAACATATTAAATTTTCCTCTTTTTTCTAGGGAAGGAAGAGATTTTTTTCTGAATACAACTGTCTCAAAGAGTTTGAGAAATCACAGCAATTCGACAACACCAGCACTAGTTTTCTAGAACCAGAAATATCTTGTTTGATAACAACCTATCTTCAGATAAAATATAAACATTCTGGCAAATAGTAGCATACACCCAACGGGACAGGAAAACCATGAATATAAAAGTGTTAGACTTTGATTAACATGCATGGAATCTTTCTTTTCTTACTAGTCCTGGATGTTAGAGCTTTGGGTGGGAAAGATGCAGGTGACAACTACAGAGGGGTGGGTAGGAGTCACAGCCCTGTGCAGCAAACGTCCTTGCACAGCAATGCTTCTAGTGTCAAAGCTATTAGTTGAGCATCATACATGAGCCTCTGCCTGGAAGAGGGGGAAATGCCAAGAAAGAGTGGGAGACAGAGGGCAACCTTTAGGTATTGGCAACTCCTAACTTATAATGATTGTACACATAATATAGTATGTATTTTGAATAATGGAACTGCATCAGAATATATATAGGTATTATCATTAAGGTTTCATTTAAAATATAACTCAGAAAATTAACTTACTATCTCAATAATTTTCTTAGCAGCTTTATAATCTGACCCAAAGTTTTATTTAATGATTAAATTCAAAATCACCATTTGCTGTTAATGATTTCTCCCAGTAATGGCTGCCTTATGATGCTGGAAGTTCTAGTCTCTGTATATACCCAAATAATAGCCAAATTTGTAGCTCCTGCCAACGCCAAAGGTGTGGTTTCTGATTGGCTTGCTCTTCTTCCTAACAGACCTTGCACAATAGCAGCCACTGCAAGTTTCATAGACATGTCTGGTGACAGCACTGGTATATTTACTTCTATTGAAGAGTAGAGAGACTTAATAAAAGCCTTTAAAAATTAATTAAAAAAAAAAAAAAAAAAAGGAAAAATCCCTAACAAACGAAAACTTAAGATAATAAAGAAGTTAGTATAAATTCACTGTAGAGCAATTTTGCACTCTACCAGCTTAAAGCAGACCGCATGCACAATGAAAAATATATAAATCTGGCCTTCTCTTAATTTAAATTGCCCTTGTGTCTTAACTAGGGGAAAAAAATCTGAAATTGTTGCTTAGCACTTTTGTTTACTTTACAGCTATAGATCCCAAAGTGTTTATGAAACTCCAGAAATATAATTATCTCCATTTCATAGCCAAGGAAATTGAAAGGCAAAATTAAGTAGTTTGCTGAGGGCCACACAGTGAATCACTTGAAGAGCCAAATTGTTCCTGTAAATCTCCACACCTAGACAATGATTATGCTGCTATGACTCAGACAAGATATTATTCTAGAACATCAATTGCTGCTGCATAACCAGTGTCATACACTGGCTCCTACACACTCTTCATTACGATCAGCTGCATGCTGGACTTTTTAACTTGTCTCCATTTTGCTCAGCAATAAAGTATTAAAGAGGCAGGCAGCTTTCTGGAGCTGGAAGGTTCTTCCTAAGAGTTAAATGCACTGTTTAAGAGTTCATTTAGCCAGCTAACTTGCATCCAGACTGAGTAAAACAATCTTACAAACATCTTTTTAAGAGGTAACCTTCCCTATCCACTCACAGTGGATCTGAGATAAAAGTCTGTGAGATCCTGCCCTAACTGTACTGGCATCTACATTCTGAAGCACTGGCGAATATTGCTAATGGCCACAAAGTAAACAATATTGGAGAACCATTGTGAACTCACTCAAAGTATGGGCAAATCCCATAACTGGTAACTGTATGCTCTAAGCTCTACTGCTGATGATGCAGCTGTGAAACCTTTTACAAGAAGATGGGAACAAGTTTTGTTTACAATTCAAGCTAGCTAGAAACTGTGATTAGTACGGCACCATCAGCTACACTGTTTTCAAGTTGATGAACATTTATGAAGTCAAATCTATTGCTTCCCTTTTCCTTACAGCTGCAAGCCTGGCTGAATTTGTGGTTGGCTGCAGAGGAATATGAAAGGCTTTAAAGCACAGGAGTTGGCCATCCCCATGTGCTGGGGACACAAGCAAGCTGGCAGGGAAGACCAGCCTGGCTAAACTGAGAGCTTTGGCTGGAACTCAGGAAGAAAAGGAAAGTTTATGGTCTGTGGAAGAAGGAGCAGGTCACTCAGGAAGACTAGAAAGATTTTTTTGAAGCTATGCAGAGAAGAAAATTAGAAGGGCCAAAGCCTAAATAGAATTTAATCTAGCTACTGCCATAAAAGACAATAAACAAGTTTCTACAAATACATTAACAACCAAAAGGAGAACTAAGGAGAATCTCCATCCTTTATTGGATGCAGGAGAAAACATAGTGATCAAGGATGAGAAGAAGGCTGAGGTACTTAGTGCCTTCTTTGCCCCAGTCTTTAATAGTAAGAGCAATTGTTCCGATCTGGATGACATAGATGTGGAGCAGAATGAAGCCCCCATAATCCAAGAGGAAATTGTTAGTGAGCTACTACACCACTTAGATACACAAAAGTCTATGGACACAGACAGCACCCACCAAGAGAACTGAGGGAACTGACAGAAGTGCTAACCAATCTGCTTTCCATCAGTTCTCAGCAGTCCTGGATAACCAGGGACATCTCTGTTGACTGGAAGGTAGCAAATGTGACACCCATCCTTGAGAAGGGCGGGAAGAAGGATCTGAGAAATTACAGGCCTGTCAGTCTGACCCAAGTGCTGGGAAAGGTTAAAGAGGAGGTCATCTTGAGTGCCATCATGCAAGAAGTACAGGACAACCAGGAGATCAGGCCCAGTCAGCATGGGTTAATGAAAGGCACGTTCTGCTTGGCTTACCTCATCTCCTAAATGGGAACAAGGTGACCCATTTAGGGGACAAAGACCAAGAAAACTAATACATCCTGGCCTCTATTAGAAATAATGTGGCCAGCAGTACTTGTACCACTTTATTCAAAATTGGTGAGTCTGCACCTCAATTATACTGTTCAGTTTTGAGCCCCTCACTACAGGAGCGACATTGAGATGCTGGAGCATGTTCAAAGAAGGGCAACAAAGTTGATGAGGGATCTAGAGCACAAGTCATAAGGAGTGGCTGAGGGAACCTGGGTTGTTTAGCCTGGAGAAAAGGAGGCTGAGGGGCAACCTTATCACTCTCTACAACTACCCAAAAAGAGGTTGTAGTGAGGTGGGGGTCAGTGTCTTCTCCCAAGTAACAGGTCATAGGACAAGAGGAAATGTCTTTAGGCTCTGTCAGGGGAGGTTCAGATTGGATATTAGGAAAAATTTCTTCACTGAAAGCATTGGAACAGGCTGCCCAGAGAAGTGATTGCATCACAATCCCTGCAGGCATTTAAAAGATGTAGATGTAGATGCAGCGCTGAGGGACATAGTTTAGTAGTAACTTGGCGGTGCTGGGTTAACAGTTGGACTTGATGATCTTAAAGGCCTCTTCCAACCAAAACAATTCTATGATTCTATGCAGGACCTGAAAACTTGCCTTAAAGATAAATGAGTACTTGCTGACACCGAAAAAAATGATACGGCATTAAACACAAAACTATACTCTAGGTCTGGCTCTCCTACGACATCAGGTTTTCATTTGTGTGACTACAGTAATGTTCAGTTAGTCATAATGGGGTTTAGTTCACATGCACTGCTGAAAACCCACCCTCACTTAGACATGAAGTGCGCACTTTTGAAATGCGTCTACTGGTACAGGTTTTGAACATTTGCCACATTTGAACATAACCACATCTTGGTTACATCTGAACACTGGCTGCATATACATACACTTAAAAAATTTTGTAGAAGGTGTTGTTACTCACCAATAACATCAGATACTGTCATCTATATAAGTTTTTATGAGTCTTCTGCAAAGCATCCACATGAAGTACCTTCCATCCTAGCAAACAAAGCTTATGCTTTTAAACTGTAAAATTTATTTCATTTAAACAACTAAGTAGTCAGTTCTCTTTCAATGCACTGTATAATCTCAAAATTATATACTAAATATAGACTTACTATTTCAAACTCTCATTGCAATTTTACTACAATCAACCCATGTCTTACCCAAATGTCAACCATATCTGTTCTGTCAACTCTCTTTTGCCTTTAAAGATGAATCTGTCATTCCCAATTCCAACTCCATGAGTGGTGCAGGGTCCACAGCTACTGAATTCCACCACAGAACTGCTGCATTTCAGTGGTAAAACCAGGCCTTTGGCAGCATTACAAAAAATTCATCTAAGGATTTGCCCATCCAGAAATTGAATATTTTTGGAACATTTTTGCTACATTTTTAATCCATAAATAATTTTTACAAACATTTTCGCAATTATTTTTTTCTTTTGGCAGATTTATAAGTACCCAGACTAGAAAAAACTCACTTTCATAGTGAAATCTGACCATTGGTTTGCACAGGTAATAGAATAGAATCTATTCTGTTAGATCAGATATCCCTCTGATATCTGATCTCATTTTAAAGATGCCAAACTATAGTGAGTCTACTTCTTCCTTCAACAAACTGTTGTGGTATTTAATTATAGAAAGCTACATCTTGTGCAAGGTAAAATTTGCTGAATGAATCTACAAAGGAAAAAAAACAAAACAGCCCTCATCTGTCAGATCTCATCTATATCTGTTCACATAAATGCATACATGGACCCATAAGGTCCATCACAATTTAAGGCTTATTTGACAGTGTCTAGAGCAATGAAGTGGTCCTCCTTACTGCTTGGTTCTGGTATTTATTTCTATATGCCTCCTAAAGGATGGGTCCAAAAGGTGGACGTGGTCTTTCCAGTGTGAGGTGTAGAAATGAGGCTCAGCTCCTTAGTTGGAGTCTTCCCTTTTATTCAGCCAAGGATTAATTGCAGTGAGAGTTCATGCTGTGGTAATAATTTCTGAGGACCCACCAAAGTCCTTTTCTGAGTCACCGTTTTCAGAGAATAGTGTCCATCCCAAATATATTTCTTTGCTTTTGACTGCATTTAAATATATTTTGCTGATTCTTGACTATTAATCAGGCAATTCAAATCAGTTTCTAAAAATAGACCAACTTTCTCATTGGCATGTACAACCCAAATTTGTGTTCACCAAACCTTTATCTAAATGATTGAAAAAAAATATTGAATCGTATTGGATCAAACCTTGATCCATGGTCAACACCACCAGCAATGTTGTAACTCGTTGATGTTTCTTTGCTTTAAGATCTGTCACTAGAGTAGTTTTTAATCAATTTAATGTGACTTTTTAATCCTGTAAAGAGCAAGCTGCTATAGATTGCTTGGGGGCCTTGTTTGTTTGCTTGCTTTTTAAAAAGATGGTCTAAATTCCTAAAGAAAGTAATTTGGAGAAATTCTAAATACAATAAAGACCACTGACAGCAACATGTTTGTATCAGCCTAAGGAGTACTGGAAGCCATAAGTAGAGAGTAAAAGTTTTTATGTTTGTTCAGTGATACCTATTTTGCATCACATGGTGGGGAGAGGTATTTTCACCAGTCTCCCGAAGTATGGAAGTTAGGCGCCTGCATGACAACTGGACACAATTGATATCTCCATTTTCTATAGTTTTATAAACTGGCTAAAATTAGCTTCTAAGCTAGTTCCTTTCAGACTCTTGGGTCTAAAATAATCTAAGCCTGTTGATATGAATATGCTCAATTTTAGCAGTTCTGTCTTACCTCTTTCTTTGTTACAGATGGCAAACTTTCATTTTCATGCACAACATCATATGGGATGGATACATCCTCCTGTTTCATTCCAAGTGCAGAACAGAAATATTTATTAAACATTTCTGCCTTTTCTGCGTCATTATTTATGATTTCCACCATCTGCATCTTCAGTAGAACTGTATCTGACCTAAGATTCTTTTTGATGTTAAAATGTTTTTAAATTGCCTTCTTGTTGTTTTTAACCATATTGGCCATTGATGTTTAACCAAGTTATTAAATTCTTTTATCTGCTACTTAAAGTCTCTGTATATACCATTCTTGATACGTTGTTATTTTATGTTTTTATACTACACTTTGATGTGTTTTAATCTAGGTATTTTGACTACTGTACATTTTTGAGTACAGGCTTATGTCCTTGAACAATTCCCAGTATTCAAGAACACCTCCTAATTTAAATTACTGCTCAGGAATGATTCAAAGTTAGATAAACTGGCCCTCTAAAACATCTAAGTATGCCTACTTGGTGCTATATACATTTAATATTCATAAAATAAATATAACCAGGTTGTCCTTAACTCCTCTTCCTGTTTTGTGGTCACTGGTGGGCAATATTTATCTCTTTGGCCATCAGAATGATGTTCAGTTTTGAGCTTCTTTATGAGAGATGAATCTCTACACTCTGAGATTATCCGCTATTATTTTTAGAAGCTCTAGAGAATGCTGGTGCTGGCAAAACAAAATCTCAGCAAATATTCCCCAGTTTAAACTTGAGTATGATAGCAGAGAGGCTTTTTCTCTCCAAACTGAAGGAAAGATGTTGAAAGAGCAGTTCATCCCACTGTCTACAAGGCTTTTTTTTTTCCTCTAGAAAGTACATGGATATCCTATCTGTAGTTCTATTTTGACTCAGAACTACTGAGTTTCTGTTATTTGATTATTTTTGACTCTTCCACGTGCAACATCATATTTGACGCAAAAGTCTATTTCCAATCCATCCTCCTAATTTATTAAGATGATTTAAAAATATAACCACTTGCAGTGAGATTCCAGCACTATGACATCTTACCAAGTTTCAGAAACATTCACCATATGATATTTCTTATCATATAAGAATACCACCTCTGCTCACTTATTACCAAGATGACTGAAATTTAGTTTAGCTATTCTTTTACAATATAATACATCCCTTATCTTGCATGTCTATTGTATGCCTGGTATCCTGGTATAATTCACACACACAAAGGCACAGGCACACAAGTACATATTTGCCACAATTTCCCCTTATTATACTCAACCTCATGCTTAGTTCAAGGCCCTTCTGGCAGTTTTTTATTGACTGATATGTTTTTTACAGAGATGATCAACAGAATCTGGGTTTCCTATCCCACTGCTAAGAAACCATCAACAGCTTGTCAGATGACACTTGTCATGGCATTAATACCAGCCTACATCCTGCTACATCTCACTAGGCTTGACCTCAAATTCTTCCTCCTTGATCTAGAAAACCAGAAAATGGTCAGTTGTCCTACTATTACACCTGAAAGGCCATTAGGTCTTTCTTAGTATGGGGTCAATAGAGCTGTCAAGAGGGATTACATTTTATTGTCCTGCTAAGGATGCTTTCAAGGGCTTCTTCAAGATTGTCCTGGTCTGAACTACATTATAGTCCTCTTTATGAATGTTAATTCAAAAGTGACTAACTTCTTAAAGTTAGTCAAACAATATGGAGAAGTAAACCCACTTCATTTAGAGCAGGCCATTGTCTTATAGGTAAAATGATCGATTATAAATAGATAATGTATGATGTAATTGCCATGTGAAACAGCTTACAGGCAATCCATAGACTGAAATTCTTTGCCTAAACTATTAATCAAGTAACTTCAACAGATGAACAAAAGAATTCAAGTCTGCACTTGGATAATTTGCAAATAGGAAAAAAGAAATAGATTTGTCAAATTAATTATTCATTATAAGTAGTTCAACTAGATCTATCCCTTTTTATCATTTACATTGGTTTTAAATTCTTAAAGTGGTTTGGGAACCTAGAGGAGTAAAATTTGCTATAAATGCTTAATGCAATGATCATTTATATATGGAACTGTAAACGTACAAACATACTTTACTTAGCATTGAATTAGACAGTGGAGACCAAGAGAGAGTGGTTATGATATATTTAATTCTCAAAAAAAAAGGTAGAAGCCTGATATTTTTCAGACAGACTGAAGTATGAACTGGATACCTGCAGTTTGAATATTACTGCCGCAAGTGACCCTCACCACAACTTAAGGACCCATTGGCACTGTGTCCATTCCAGGGCAATAAGCCAACACTGACAGAGATGCAATGGCCACACTTCACAGTCCTTGGGCTACAGCAGGGGACTGATTTCTGGAAATGCTCATCTGCAGCTCAGTGCTGAATGTGTCTGGTGGTTTGGTTTGGGTTTGTTTAGTTTGGGGGGAGGGGGTTGTTTGCTTTTCTTTTTTTTAAAGAACCTTTCAAGTTATGACCCAAGCCAATAATACTTAGCTTGGTAGGACAAATAGATTCACAGAAGATGATCACAGAAGCAAACAGACAGATGTATGAATACATCACTTAGCTCAGAGTGATTTGAAGTGGGACCTTTTTTTTCTAAAATATCACCGCTTTCTGACAACTGGAGTAATATCATCAAACATTTCAGAATAGCTCAGATTGAGGCATTCTTGTCCATTGTATATAGCAAATTCCATATGCATTCCTACTGAAACCAAAGCAAAAGTTTACACTACGTACTTCATGTAGTGCTATAATCAAAATTACTTGCTAAATTTAGGAGAATAAATATGATTATAGACATCAATGACAAACATAATTTTGAAGTCTGACAACATAAATGACAGAAGCGACATTACAGGATTTTCTTTTTTAGGTGGTTGGGTTTTTTGGGGAGGTTAGGAGAGTATTGTTGTTTGCTTTATTTTGTTTTTTACAGCCCTGGGATTTAGCATAGAGGCTCTGGTTTTAAATCTGACAGAATCACCCAGATTAAATAAATATAAACACTATGAGGTCATCCTTACAACCACCTTTTTTAGCTATTTCTGCATAAAGTATGCCACATCTCTGCATCACTTGTGTTATACCGTGTAAGCAATGCAGTATTAAAATGACTTTTAATGACAAAACGCCCTATATTTTAGGGTTGAACATCTGTTATCTGTTCAGACAGTGAGCACTCAATTCAATATTTGGGTGAATAATTTTCAAATTCAATGCATAGAAAATTTTGTACCAGTGCTAAGGTTAATTCATTTTTCCTGGAATGGTTTGTAGCCAAATGGAATCAAAATGTCCTCACGTATTACTTCAGATCCTCTTACTTCTCTGAGAAACTAAACAGTGTATTGGACAGCACTGAAGAGTCTAAAGATAACACGGGATAAAACAGAAGGTATTAATAAAATAGGAAAGAGAAAAGTGCCTTAGATGTTAGTCTACAAAATTCACTTTTCAGCTCAGTACAGCAGAAACAAAGTAGTGAAAAAAATCTACAAAGGAACCATAATGAGAGGTACCACTGTTTGAATTTATTTATTGTTGCAAGAGCAGCTAGTAACCTAGTTTCACAAAGAGAATGGTGCAAAATCCTACACATGGTGTTGGATAGGAAGCTTTCAAAAGTCTTTAAAACAAAAACAAACACTTTTCATCCTCAAATATTTAATCTGAAGCATATGGCTTCATATGTTTGTTGTTGGTTTTTTTTTATAATACAGAACTACACCTGAAGATTTCATACTTCTAGTTACAGCACTCTATGATGTGTCTAATGGGATGGTATCAGCATAACTAACCTTTTCCTCTGTGTTGCTCAACAGAGAAGAGTAGTCCCCGAAATAGTTCGGTCATATCTGACACTGCCTGTTATTCAAAAGCTTAATGGGGAATCAGTGGCTGTTTGTGTGGGTGGTCTCTTTGCTCCTTGGTCTAGTGGTTTGTTCTTATCAAACAGGATTAATCTGGAAGACTGTAGCTATGGAAGAAAAATGTGCTTACATTTCTACACATAGTTTTGATAACAAAAGATTAATACAAGTCCATTGACGCAGGACTCAATGGAAGTTGTTCAATGCCCTTTGGATAAGGCCTTAAGAATGTACCATCTGTAGGCTTCCAAGTACATTAACAGCAAAAATGAGCTGGAGGATAGCACATGCATCTGAGAACGGTTAAAGTTACCCTTCCCGTTACATAAAATAGAGGAAGTTAGCAGTAGATTCAGGAGCAAAATCAAAGTCTGAACCCCCAGCACTGAACTGGACGACGAGAGCACTTTAACCCTTTTAACCTCACTATCATCTAGCAACTCTTCACAGCAAAGGTCTGAGGAAGGAGGGAGGAGGCAGAAGAAAGGAGGAATACTTTGCACCTCACCTGCATTTCTATAAACCTCATTAAGTAGAAAAGTCCTGCTCTTTAACAGGTTACCTAGACTTTCCCAAACAATTAATTTTCCCCTTTTTTATTTGGCTTCTTGCTCCAAGGAATCTCCCTGGTACAGACTTTCACATGATAGACTGTCACTGACGGTTAAAAGCTAAGTCATCATTGACCTTACGTACAATATCATTATTCATAGCTAACTGGTTCACAGGTATGAAAAAGTCTTTTGTTCCTCTAGAAAATATGAGTTTATAACATTTTATCCAGAAATTAAGCCTCGCCTATTGATGCCTCATCGTGGTTCCGTGCACTGCTTCATTTTCAACACGTTGAAGAATTAATGAGCCCCATAAATGCTTCCTATGTACACTCTCAACTTGCATGGTTATAAAGTTGTGGGGTTTCAGGTTGATTGACTAGCTTGGGAACAATAAAATACAATTAATTGTCACGCCCACTGTTCTAGATGAAACCTGCATCTCTAATGAGGCTGAATATAGGACAAAGTTACTATGTATTGTCTGCTGGCTTTCAAAGTGGTCAGACCAATTTTCAGCTTCTTCTCTGAAATTATGCCTCTGTTTTAATTAAGAAGAAAAGGTTTTTATTAAGAAAATCCACGTGGGCGTTCTGTGACTCTTTAGTGCGGAATACCAAATGGCATAAAATGTTGTTCTACATGTTTCTATTAAAGCCTACACAAAGCTTTCAGTCCTCCTAGCGCATGTTATTACATACTCTTGACAGTTTTTCTATACTAGCTCAATCATATAAACGGGTCCAAATCTCACATACACAAACCAGCTTCCCAAGAAACAAGACAAACATCCTGCTTCAGACAACAGCTATTTTAACACTCTCTACCCACATTTTTAATACTGTAAGAGAGAGGTAATGGTAGAATCATGAGTCAATACTGTTGTCTGTCACAAGTATCTTCTAATACTCAAAGGGTTCTTCCTCAAAGTGTTGAAAACTTAAAAGTAATAATAACATAATTTCTCTAAACGAAGAGAACATCTGAGAAACTTTCTCGGACAATATAATTTGGATGTTTTCAACATCACTTATTTTATTTCACAACAAACTCGCATTTTATCACATGATTGCTTTCCCAATTATAGTGCAAAATAAAAGGCATCATCAAATAGTTTAATAGGTGCAGAGGAAAATGTAGTTTTGTTCATCAAATGATGCAGAAAATAACGTGACAACAAAAAAATCTGTGTGTTAGGATGGGAAATTATTGTGATGGAATTATTTGTCCTATATCTAACTCAATGGAAGGAAGAGACAGAGGGCCCCCAGGTTTGATTATTATTTTTCTGATAAAGTGTACATTGGGATAAAAGGAAGATTTCCTCTTCCAAGCAGGGTCTGCAGTCCTTCCAGTGAGCGCGTAATCTCAACAGTTAAAAGACAAATCACATTTATCCATGAAAACAGAAGTCCATGCTTAGGCTGCAGGGTAGGAGATTTAGGAAGAGAGACTGACAGTTTTTCTTTAGAAAACTGTTTGTATTTTCACCACAATCTACTCAGACATATACTAATAGAATTTTAAAAGGTCTGTACACATCCACCGGTGCTCAGATCGCATGTTGATAAGTACCTCCCGGTGATTTTCAGATCTCCGTCTCCAGCGTGGGCCGGTGATTACTTCTATCTGCCTGGCAATACAAAGCACTAATCTGCCTTAAAATAAAGGCCCCGAAGAGTGCATGGGGTAGCAAGTGGTGGATCACCATTGCATACCACAGTATTCTTATGAGGGCCTGCATCCAGGTTGCGTAGCGCAGGTATGTATTATTTATAGCTGTATCTCTGTGTGATTACCTCCAGTTAACTTGAAGCCTCTTTAAAACAAAGGTTGCTCTAGTCCTGCTTGCATTGGTGTGAGGCCCTTCTAGCTCCTGCTCTCCCCCACTGGTGTAAGCAGACATAGCAGCCCTCGATCTAATTAGTTGTCTTTAAGGCAGGGCTAAGTGGGCTCAGTGGGGGGAAGAGGCTTTCTCAGGCCCCTCCAAGCCTCTCCTCGGCACTGGCAGAAAGAGTGCGTGCAGCCTCCAAGAGGCACCACAAACTCGCTGACATTATGTCCACGGGTTATCATTATCATCTTTTTTTTAAAAACCTGATCGATCGCTCCCAACCACAATGATGCTTCAGGGCATCTCTCTCTCTGCTGGGGAGTGATTGACCATTGGGTATCATTAAAGACGGGAGGCAAGGGGAGGGAGGGAGGTGAGGGGAAGACGGAGGCGGCTGTGGTAGCAGCATCAGCTCCGGCTCCTCCTTACGCGCGCCTCTCCCTCCCGGATGCCGCTGACCTTTCACTCAGGAGCCAGCTGGAGCCGGGAGAGATTTAATTGAACGGCTTGCTCAGATGTGTTTGGAGTTTGGGTGATGGAGGAGGAGGAAACAGCACCGAGAGGAGAAGTGGGGGCAGGGGGGAGGCTTGTGAGGGAGATGGAGGGAAAAGAAAAACAAAAAGAATGGAAAAAAACCCAACAACTTCAGATGACCTTCAAAGGCTAATTGCTCAGCTCTTCCCAGGTCTACCAGGCTTCATCTCTCTTGGGGACTGTGGCACTGGCAGTGTCGGGGATGTCATCCCACAGGCATAGGCACAGGCACCTCCAATAGTGCTGCCCCATTGCCCTGGCTCTTTCCATCACCCTCCCACAGACCACAGATGAGCCAAAGTTGCCACCTCTGCCCGTCTTGAGTGATGCCACATGAGCAGGAGAGGGTCATCCTAATTTCCCAGACCTCCTTGTTCATTGGGGAAAGGTCTTGGGAGGGGTGGGGGAAGGAGCAAGCACTGCTCTGAGAACATTCGTGAGTACATAGAATCATACATAGATATTTTCTTGTCTTTTTAACATCACATTTTTCTTCATTTTGAGCATAAAAATGGTCAGTAAACAAAACCAGAGGAGACCCCACTCAGAGAAACCCAGCTGCTGTTCTGCCACTGGATCTTTTCCACTCACCTCCCCTTTACTTGGGTTTTGCTCCTTTGTTTGTGCCTGGGACGCTCCACCTCTGCGGTGCAACACGCCAGCCACTGCTGCCACTGCCTCCTCCTCCTCTACTTTCCTCCCCCTTCCCTGCACGTCCCCCTCAATCTGAGCTCCCCCCTTTCCATTTTAACATAACTAAAAAGGAACGAACGGATCTCAGCTGAGTTAAATGGGTGACAAGGGAGATGGAAAGAAGGAAATTCATCCCTTCTTGTCTTTGAGAGCAATTTAATTAGGCCCAGGCCCCCTGTGAGTGGGTAAGGGAAAGGCTGAGGATTGGCTTGTCTGGGCTTCCTCTGAAGGCAAAAGCGGCCTTGGACACACATACAGAGAAAGGATTTTTAAAGGATCATGTAAGAAGATCAACAGATAAGCAGCTAATTTTGTGTACTTAGGGAGCAAATGAGTGCATGCACTCCCACTGGAATAGCCAGAGTGATGGGATGAGAGGAAGAAAAATGAGGAGGAAGCAAGGAGAGATCTTAAGGTATTTCACCGTTACTGCTGATCGCCAAAATTAAAGATTTATACTGCTTGATAGGGTACTCTGGCTATGGCTTTCACAGCGACTGCATGTGTACATATATCTATATACATACATATATAGATATAGATTTTTCTTTATACAGCTCAGTTATTTCAAGAATTTTCATCAGAAAACCACTTTTAAACTAATTGGAGTCTGTGGAGAGGAAACCTCATTTTTGGTTCAAATGAATTTTCTGAAAATGTCATTTGATTCGGGAAATATGACTGATCTGCCCGATTTCTTGATAAGAAATGAAATGAGCCGTTGTCCTTCAGGATATCATAGACTTGAAATGGGGGATTTTATGGTTAATGCCATCAGATAGAAGTGTCCTACTTTGAAAGGAGAAGTCCATCAGCCCCAGGGAAAGGCTGAAGCCTGAATTTTGTCTCTAAATCCGCAGCTGCAGTTAGAGCTGGCACAGAGCAGTGATAGATTTTTTTTATTTTTTATTTCCCAAGCAATAATTACAAAATAAATGGCAATAAATAACATGATGATTAATTACAAAAAGAAGTTAACAATTTTCCATTTCTTCATTTAAATTCATAATTTTTCCTCAATGATATGGTCAGCATTGGCCACAGAGACTAAAATTAATCCACAATATTACAAACTCTCGGGTTTTAATTAACTCACATAGCATAAACCTGTATTTTGAGATGGCTGACTTTAGTGCAACACAAACAGCATCTCTTGGATGTCAGTGCACATTGTTACCTCCATTTTTCATAGGGAAAACAGAGAAAGACAAGATAAGTGACTTTCCCAAGGCCACAAAAGGAATTAGTCAGAGAGACAAGAAAGTCCCTCAAAGTCCTTGCTGGAGGGCTGGCACCATTAGTTAGTTTATCCTTTTCATAGCAGCATATATGCAAATAGAAATGGAGTCATACAGATGAAAAAATTAGCTCAGGGACAAGAGAAAAGTCAAAGAGAGGAAGCCATATAAGTGTAAGTAAATATTCAAAAAAGCTGATTCAAGCTAATATTGAAGAAGCAGTCTTTAAACAAATTATCAAGGAGGATCAAACCGAGTGAGGATGATAACAGATTTGGGTAGAAGATTGTTTTACAGAAAGTTTGTGTGCAGAAATCTGCCAGGCTACAAATTTTGGATGCAAACTTCCAGAAACTGAAGCTTGGACTTTTATTTCTAGCCCATATGGCCTCCTGCCCATACTGTGAGTATACAAGTCTTAGTTCCTCAACATGCTGTCCACAAAGTTTATGGCCAAACTCCTGTTGACTTCGCTAGGAGTGTAATGAGGTCTTTACAGAGCAACAGCTATTTTATGGTGTATTAGATCCAGAAAAGAAAGTTTGATTCTACCAAAAATTTCCCCTCAACTTCAGGATGTCACCAAAAAAAAAAAAAAAAAAAAAAGCTATCAGGAAGAAAGAGAAGCAAGGAAAACCCAGCTGTTCATATTTCACAGTCAAGAAATCTTTAAGGAGCAGACATGATGTCTCAGTTTTATAGCGGTTTATTTTACCATAGTGGTATCTCATTAGTAGAAAAATTACCAATTCTTTTACTGACACTACTAAACTGGTTTCTCTGTATACAAATTCACTTCTCAATTAGTGGCTGGACAGACTGTTTCTTAAATGCACAGAATGGAAGCAGCAAGATGATGTACTACTATAACCTTTTCCCTGTTAAATGGAAACAAATGGGCCTTTCTGTGATGCATCACTGATTATTCTCAATGTCTCTTTGTACTTCAAAATAATGTCATGTTAGAGTTTTGCCAGGGTTCTTGCAAGAAAGAAATCTAAAATGTCCTAGAAACACATTGCTCACCTCAGAATTGCATATCAATGCACACTTCATGTTTTGCACCTTCCAATCAACCTAGGCTCCCCAACAATGACTGCAGGTATAGATGAGACAGGACTCAGTGTTCAACAGGAAGGCATATCCCTGGACTGCTGTTTAAAGAGAGGATCTCTCTCTCCAAAACATTATTCCTCTCTGCCTAGGGTCTCTGAGAGTCCTGGCCCGCTTCAAGTTGCCATCCATAAAAGCAATGTCTAGCATTGCTTTTTGCAACCACCCTGAGATAGCAGGTGCAAACAGAGTGAGATGGCTTCTTGGCTGAGCAGTGGTTTAAGTGTACTACATGTGTAGACCTGGTTCTACTTTCTTTTCCCCTGCTAGCTTTCAAGGGGTATGAAAATTCTGGAGAGTGTAAAAAAAGATCCTACATGAAAGAAAAAATATTTCAGCCTTTCTCAGTCAGGATGAAATCATATTGCAATACATAACTCTGAAACTCAGGTGTAAGTATTACAGATGGAAAAGAGTTATTAGGTCATCTAGACTTGTGCAGGATTGTTCCCTACAGTATATTCCCCAGTTCTAAAACTAGTCTAGTTTTAATTGACATGGCCAACGGGCTTTCCATCATGTTACTTGGGAGACTGTTCCACTGCCTGAACTCAGTATTAAGAAATATTTCCTGATACTCACCCAAAATTTCCATCACTTAATTTTGTTTTACTCCACCAATACACTATTCCTTATACTGCATTCTGCAGCATGAAGCACAAGCTACCACTAGCTTTCCCCAACAAGACATTTCTGCTTATGTGCACTGAATGCATTCATTTCATTGGGTGGATAAATGTATATGATATACAGTATTCTCTAAGCACAACATACATTTGTTTTGTACAGCAACTGCTGAATAAAGAGCAGACCCAAAAGAATTACAATGGTGGAGACTTTGATGTACGAATAGTTAGAAGAGCAGAAGAGGAGAACACATAACTCAGCCCCAGATTGCACCCTCAAGAAATCATGTTGAGATTCCCAACAGGTAAACACCTTGACAAATCCTTACTAGTTTGATGAAAGCGGTTCGCAAAAATATCGTAAGAGCACAGAGTGGGTAACTCAGCAGATAGATCAATTTTTTTTCCCTACACTTCTACAGTAGCCTGTTTAGCTAGAGATAGAATGATGTTCTACCGCATGTAGTATGAATTAGAAAGATTAAAATATATCTAAGAATCTCAGGGAAAAAAAATAAATATATAATTACACAGGAAGTGTAATGTACTGAATCGCACTTACAATCATAGTGCAGCTTTTTTATCTTCAAAGTGCTGTACAAACACTGACTAAATGAGTAATCACTTTACTTTTACAGATCCCCATGGAGCAGGTAAGCATTATTTCCAGATGTAGGCACAGGGGTTCGTCCTGAGGACTGCTGAGTAGATTACTTCCCAAGACTTCAGAGAAGACTGAAAGTATATGCTTTCTAAGGCCAGTGTGACAATATTGTGCATTTGTCTTATAGGTCTCCTCTATAATGTGTCAAAATCTC
>VZTM01028393.1:0-15860 GCA_013400555.1 Jacana jacana | reverse complement strand
GGCCTCAGTTGTGTCCATATCACACTTTGGCAAGGAGGCACATAAGGATTGCATGCACTTGTTCACCTTGCCCTTCATGCCTTTCTGGTATGACAGACACCTGCAAAACCAGGACTCAGATCCTACATGAATCTATCTACATGAAGCCTATCCTTGGGTCTTCAGTCACCTCCTGGCTCTCAAGATCCTGGCTTTCAGTCTATAAAAAGCAAACCAGAAGCACAGATCTCATGCAACACATCAAAATGAGACCACGTGGTCATGGTGGCTAACCTTGAAAACATCTCACATAACTTTTGCTCACTGAATTAAGTGTCCTGGAGCAGGGAATAATACCTGTGATACTGCTTTGGTTTTAAAGCACGGCTGTTCTGCTTATAGGTGTGCCAGAACATGTCTTCCATGAAGACACCCTATTTTTCATAAGAATGTACGTACACAAGAAAGAGAAATTACTTTAAAGCATGCAGCAGCAAAATAGAGATGGATGGGGATATACCTTTGGACAAGGTAGGCTTTGTAAGGTCACATCATTCAACACTTGCAATGCTAGTAAAGCTGCTTAAATCCCTCTCCTATGAAACCTGAAAATGGCACTGATATGGTGCCATTCTTCTAAAGACTAGGCAAGGACCAAAGGTCCATCAGCCTTAATTAAGTAAACTCATTCCTCCTTCAAGCTTAAAGCTACAGTATATCAGTTCATGTACCAGTATAGATGGTCTGAAAATGCTGCTTTCTTATTTTGGACCCTAACGTTTTCTGGAGAATAAGACAACATATTAGATGTACCACAGCACTAACAGCCTTAAACTCAGACTTCTTGTTGCCATCAATAACTTTTCACCACTTCATCGGTTCTTCTTTTATCTGTTTAACAACTGTTAAGCTGATATTTTAACTAAATGACCCACTCCGCTAGATCTCTCTCCAGTTCCAGTTTTCACCTTCCATTCATTCCACAGGACATCTCTCAGCATTATGGGCAGCTACTTTCCCTTTCCTGAGTTATCAGTCTCACAGAAAGCTACTGCTCTCCCACTCCTTTTATTAAAAAAAATAAAATGTCACCACCATAAACCACCAACGTTGCTTCAGGCCAAATAAGCATTATGCATGTCTCTAGCCCTACTTTCAGTATTTCTGCTTTCTTAGAGCACTTTGCTAACTACCTTGCTTCAGTGGCTTCCTGACGGTCACCTTGCAGCTTAGCATGGTGTCATCCAATGTCACCTTCTATTGGATCTCAAAGCTGGTTTGATATTATCATTTGTTCTTCTTCACTGTTTACAGAAGTGGTGGCAGAAAATAAAAGAGCAATAGGAAAGAAAATATGCTTTAAAAAAACCAACGACAAACAAACAAAACCCAAACAGTTGGATACTCTACAAGAATGTGTTTTGTGTTTTGTGTCTTGAAGTGAAAAAAGCAGCAGGTTTCTCTCATATGGTTCTTAGCTGCTCATCTTGATATCTTTACCTAGTTGGAGATTGCTTTAGAGTGAGAATTATAGCTGTTTTCCAGATGATTTCACCTCCTGTTACAACATCATTTTGGTTGTTTCAGAAGCAGTGAGTCTTCCCTGTCTTGCCACATATACAGATCCTTATCTGACCACTGTGGCTCTTTCCGAGCAGCTTTGACTATGCCACTTTATGATAATCGTTATTGTCTTAGACTCCCATGTTAGCAGATAACACTGCAGGTCAAGGAGAGAGGAACAGCCTAGTAGAAAAGACTGGTCAAGGGTGAAATGGATCCAGGAATGAGTAGAGTTATCAGTGTGTGAAGATTCAATTAAGACTGCAAAAATTATGACTGGGAATAAGGCAAATTAAGGAGAAAAAGGCCCAGATGAAGGGAAAAAAAAAAAAAAAGGAGAAAACAAACAAACAAAAACCACCACCCAACCCCAACACTGAAATTTAAAAGATTATGAGGATAAATTTAAATCCCTAAAAGCTCACATACATACACTAACATGACTCTTCTGGGAATATCACAGTTGTATGAGAAAAATATTTCATACTATAAAGGTCTTAAGATGGCAGCAGATTGGGTGACAAGCCCCAGAAAATCAAGTGAGACAATCCCTATAAACAAAGCCTGTGATTCACTATGAAATGTGGAAGGTAAGGGTCAGAGTTTGACATTAAATCTCATGTCTAGAAGCACTATGCCACCAAATGCAAATGCAGACCAGAGGAAGGAAGATACAGAATTAATTATACATAAGCATTTCTGTAACATTACAAGATTTTTAAAAAGGAAGTACAGGAATGAGTATGCAAGTAACTTCTTTCTGCATTGTAAAGTTTGCTTAATAGCCTGGTGTAACTGAAACCCTACCTGCTGCTACCTCAGTGTCCCCAGACAGATGCAGGGCCCTCCTCCTCTTGGGAGGAGATATGCTGCACCATATAAGAAAAAAAGGTAAGTATGAGACTGCTGGGAAGTATCCCTACAGCACTCTCCAATCTCTCTTCCCCATAAGTGTATTCCTGACAAAAGGCAGGATTCTTGAACATGATATACATTTACATACATACACCAAGACCATACATATATTTACACTCCTCATCTGGAGTACCATGTCCAGTTCTGGGCTCCCCCAGTTCAGGAAGGACAGGAAACTGCTGGAGAAGGTACAGCAGAGGACTACAAAGATGATTAGGGTCTTGGAACATCTCTCTTACAAGGAAAGGCTGAGGGACTTGGGTCTGTTTAGTCTAGAGAATAGAATATTAAGGGGGGATCAACAGCTATAAATACTTAGAGGGTGGATGTCAAGAGGATGGGGCCAGTCTTTTTTTCAGTGGTGCCCAATGAGAGGACAAGAAGAAATGGGCACAAACATGAACATAACAAGTTCCACCTAAACATGATTAGGAACTTCTTCACTTTGATTGTGGCAGAGCACTGGAATAGGCTGCCAAGAGAGGCGGTGGAGTCTCTGTTTCTGGAGACATTAAAAACCTGCCTGGACATGTTCCTGTGCAACCTGCTCTGGGTGGACCTGCTTTGTCAGGGGAGTTGGACTAGATGATGTCCGGGGGTCCCTTCCAACACCATATCATTCTGTGATTCTGTGATTCCATTGCAAACTATTGTGATTACTGAACGAAACCATGGAGCCCATAGCTACTTAAGCAGCAGAGACTTTGATGATTGTGAAGTCAGTGGAAGGCCTATGCAGTACAGAGAGGAAAGAGAAAGATTTGTAGAAAATTCGAGTGTCCAGATAAGTATGTCATTTCAGTTATTTAGGTTTAGAGTTAGAGTTTGTAACTTTATTATTTTCCCACCTAGAAAAAAAAACAACACTTGTTTTTGTTTCTGTGCTCCTACCTAACACATACCCAATATACTTTCCTTAAATGCATCTTTCAGAAATGTCCAGGCTATATGTACTAGGCAAAGACTACAAAGTGTCTCCCTTGCAGAAATGAGAACAGAAAACATGGAAGCTGCTGCAGTCACAGATATTTTTAAAAGAATAGATACTCTGCAGGTACTCAGACATTCAATAAGAAACACAATATTTTTACTGGAATCTCTTCCCTTTCATGTGAACATGCCCTATTGACAGTAACAGCCATGTTGTATTACGGATAGCTACAATATAAAGGACAGACAAGATCAATATCGCCTATGAAAATGATGAGTATTTTTGGTTCGACTTTAATCTGTGCCATTTAAATTCATGACTCACTTCTTATGTGTAGCTGAGATTTAAGAAACTACATTTAAATCAAAGACAGTGAAATTACAATATTTTGACAAAGCAAAATGGTTAGTGTTCAAAGTTTTCTACTTCAATACCACCAAAGATTTTTAATATGTTAAAATTAGCCACCAAGTATTATTAGAAATTATTCAGAGGTTTTAATGGCCTGGTCTTCTACCCATTAAATAAAAAGAGAGGAATTTAAACAGAAATTTACATCATATAGGCAACTCTTTAAAAGCCTTACTGTGTGGGGTTTTTCCATGCAACTTTTCCTCTAAAATTTCAGCCTGATGCTGATGAATACTGGCCTGGATTGAGCCCTCCCCAGTGGATCTCCTGGCCACACTTACACCTCCTCTCTTTCCCACTGCACCTCAGAACTGGCCAGCATTTGGCAATTCCACCCCAAACATGAACTATCATCTTAGGTGTTTATTCCTATGATTCCTATGATTGTCTGGATATAGGTAAATCAACCTATCTATCATTTCTCTCTTCTAATGCTGTCTCCAAGTCAGAATTGTGGTCTCAGCTCCCCCATTAGCCCAGATGATAGATACAGATAGTCATGGCTTCTTCCTGGTATCTAAAAACCCACAGACTGTCCACTCCCAAGTAGGATTGCAGGTAGCTCATTTCCAAGATGATTTGTTCCCTTGATAAACAGAGTGGGGATGATATGGACAAGTCAGCAAAGCATCTCTGCTGTGAGCAGGCTAAGCTATGTGAAAGACAACGTTTTGGAGACCTCACTTTCCATGGCAGAAAAGGAATGCAACCTTCTTGCTGCATCCTCCTGTATGAATCCCAAGAGGCCATAGTGTCTGTGAAAAAAGACTTCTGTGATAGCTGATAAGATAAGTAAACACCAGTCCAGCAAGTATATTTTTAAGCAAAAAAAACCTCCAGCTGTTAGCTTGCATCTGCATCAGTTGACCTTAGATGTATGGGTTGCATGGCAGTATCTGCATGAAGTCCAGAAAGCAGTGGTGTGCTAGGGTTTGCTTTTCTCTATACAGCATTTCAAAACACCTCCAGATATGACCCACAAAGATAACGTCTCTGGTTTTGACCTAACTCTCTGCTGTGTGCTCAAAGGTGCTGGAAAATTGATAAATTGATCGTGCAGGGTTGCAAAGTCAGGAGATAGAGATGCTGGTCCAGCAGAGAAGGGAGCTGACTCAGCAGGACTGGCACAAGCAGCAAAGAGATTAGATGATTCTAGAGCCAGAAGTGGAAAATAGTTCTTTCTAGGCAGCCAGCCTGCAACAGTAGTTTCTAGTTTATGAGCCCTGGGAGAGGGCTGGATTGACATTCGCTGCAACAAGACCATTCAGCCTGATCCTGAACCTTCCCTTGCTCTTTTCCATTTTCCATTTGCAGAGAATGCTAAATGACAGAAGATCTGGGAGAACCTAGCTCAGGGGGAGGTGTCCTCTCCTGCTGGTTCCTTTGCTCCAGTTCAGGGTCCTTCCCATGAGAGAGTTCTCCATGAACTCCAGTGTGAGCTCTTCCCACAGGCTACAGTTCATTATGAACTGCTTCAGTGTAGGTCCCTTCCATGAGGTGCAGTCCTTCAGGAAGATACTACTTCAGCATGAGTACCCCAAGTGGCCAGCAAACCTCCTCCAGCATGGGCTTCTCTCTCCATGGGGCCGTAGGTCCTGCCAGGATCCTGTTCCAGCATGGGCTCTCCATAGGGTCACGGTTTCCTCTGGGCATCCACCTGTTCTGACATGGAGTCCTCCATGGGCTTCTAGCAGCTTCTCACAGAGGCCACCTGTGTAGCCCCCCGCTACCCAAACCTCACCTCACAAATCCAATGCACCAGCCACTAGTCAGGTTTGGGCACCTAAACTCTCCTGAGAGGAGATAGGGTTAATAAGAGGTTGTCTCTTCTCATGACTATTGTACAAGGAAAAAAAAGCCATTTCTTAAATATGTTTTCATCATGGCATCACCAGCTTGCATGGTGGGCTCAGCTGTGTCCTGGGGGTTGGCCAGCATGGGGCAGCCCCCAGTCTCTCCTCAGAAGTCATCCTGCAGCCCACCCAATACCAACACCTTCCCACCACCATTCAATTCACCTGTGCTTGACCAGCTTATGGGAAGGCACTAGACACAGTGAGACCTGCCTCATATAGCAACTATTTGTCAAAACAATGTTCTCTGTAGAACTTCAACAAAAGGAACATTTACAGCATGGAAAAGGCACTGGTTAATTAATTTTCAGCTTTTCCAAAGTATCTGACTGTTCGCGGAGTATGTGACAGAACATAATGCCAACTTAATACTCCAAGGAAAAAGGTGTTTTGCTTCCACAGCTTGTCCAGGTATGGATACTGAGAAAGCAAAAGCAGAAGCAGAGGCTTAGGAAACAAATTAAATTATTCCCCCAGCAAAGCATAAAAGAAGTCGACATGGTAGATCACAGAAATGAGATTAACAGCATGCAATGGGATCTCTAAAAGGATGTTTGCATCTGAGATATATGTAGCACTTTCTTCACTAGTGACATGTCTTTCATATCTTTCTTCTACCTTTAGTGCCTGCCTGAAGACATCACTTGTAGCTGTTTTTCTGATGCCTTCAAATAGCCCACCCAACTTTCTCTCAGGCAGGCAGAGAAGCCCCTGTTATTGTGACCACAGAGGCTGTATGCAAAATATCTCAAGCTAAAATTGTCCTGTATAGCATAATGTCATAGTCTAGACTTACCACTTCTGCAACAATTCAAGTGAGGTTACATAAGTTACATAAAGCTCTCTATTATAAGAAGACAAACATTGCCAGAGTTTCATAATAAAGCATAATAGCATGTACTGATGTGTGTGAAAAAAACCCACCCAACATTTTGTTTCCATAGCAATACGAAAAATGTGAATATTTTTCAAGGTCTTTGCTTGCTTTCTTTTATTGTTACTGCTGGTTGTAAAATATCTGATGGTGGAAAAGCTAAGGTGCCTCTACTGTAGAAGGAGATACAGGAATCCATCATTCAAATTACATCATCCATCAAGGGTTACTTTCCAGGAGTCTGGGTTGGTTTTGCTTGAAAAATTACTTTAAGCAGTGCATTGGTGTAAAGGGACACAGCAAGAACAGCAAGGCAAATACCAGTCTTCCTCCAACCAGCAGTACTGAAACAATAACTTTAGATTTCCAGCTAATTATCGTCTCCATGTTGAAATTATCTCAGTACTTATTCTATTGTACAGATCAATTACAGTCCTCCTCCATTCAAGGTGAAAAAAACCCAACCCTCTACATTGAAGTTTATCTGAGATTCTTTCAGCTAAACCTGTTCTGTGTAAGCTCGAAGCGGTTTGGGACCTTTCACTACCTTTGTACAGGTGTGTAACGTAGAGCCATCAGAGGCCGGGCAGCCCAGAAAATGTGAAGAGATACAGGTGCAAAAGAGCATCTCCCATTGTCTCCACCAGGAGGGAAGCCTTGCTCTTACTCTCCCATTAGGACTCCAGCATCAGCTCAGCTGTTGTGTGAAACTGGTAAATTTCTGAGGCTTCTGTTGCCACCTGGCCTCTATGAGAAGTGTTTTTGGGACAGCCAGCCTTATGTCACTGAAAAAGGACGCTGGGCTCTTAGATCATCTCTAGATAGTCCCAGCCGCTTTGCAGGATGTTCTTATGAACATGTAAACCACCAGATGAACGGAGATAATTCGGTGGAGGAGGTGGCAAAAAACAAGCCCCGCTGTACTCTTATTGTTGGTGATGGTGTCATTCTTTTCAATTGCATGTGGATTTTGTCATGGACCTGGCTTCCATCTCTCTCCACCACTGTCAAACAGGGAAGGGTAAAAAGCACTCCCTCTCACAGCAACGCAGTACTCGGTTGCCTGCTATTACCACTGGTAGTAGTACACTTAAGTCTGCTCATTCTAACAAGGCAAGGACTCAAATGGCTTGTGGGGGGCAAGGTGGCAGTTCTGCTTCAGTCTCGAGTCAGCAAACAAGTATCATTTCCTAATTGTGAGTACTTTGGGGGAGGGAAAGGGGTGTTCTGGGATAAAGCTCCCCTCTAACAAGGGAAGAAGGCTGAGCGGGTAGGACGGAGTGGATCACAAATTGTACTTGTTGGGCTAGAAGGGGGGAGAGGTTTGTCACTTGGTTTGTAGAGAAGACCACTTTTAATTAAGGCTTGGCAATGACGAGCTATTTTTGTGATTAAGCTCTGAAAAAGGCATTCAGAGTAATTCTTATTTCAGTAAAAGCATTAGAGTTTTTCTTCTTGCTTTGAACTAAAAGGCTAATTATTTTTTTCCTATTGGGTATTGATGCATCGGTATTTTTAAGTCCATTATGCTACCTCAGTATCTTCTACATACAAGCTAGTGCAGATCACCAGTATGAGTTTTTTCTTGTCTTCTTGAGAATTGTCTTTCTCCACTTTCTCTCTTTTTTATTTAGGCATTTTACATTGCTCGTTTGGCTGTCTTTAAAATAATTACTTATGGTCTGAGACCCAGCAGAATACCTAATCACTTACTAATGTAGGAGTGTTCCACATTTCCTAGAGGGTAATATAAAACCCCAAAATGACACCTGGCTAATTGTTTAATAATACTCATGCATCCATTATGCCACATTCTGCCACGGAGGCTGATAAAATGGAAAACATCTGAACAGCTGTAGGCAACTTAAGGAGAAATACTCGAACCCCCTTTTTCAACCCTTTCTTTCCTGTGAGCTTGCTGCAGCGTGCACAGGAAGGCTGGATATATGCAGAGCTGGTAATACCGCCTATTGTCAGTCTCCTGACAGCTTCCATTGAAAGATCCTATTTCGGCTGTTTATAATTCGGACTAAAATGTTCAGTGCCAGGTTCTCCGCCTCGGGCTGAGTTTTTTTGGAGGCATTGCAGGGAAAAAAATACTCTGCTGTGTCAGAGAGCAGAGCTGATGGAGGAAGGGAATACACTGCTTTTTCCACATTGCTGAAACAGTTCGATTAGCTGAACAGGAATCTGCTTGCCATTGTTTTTCCCAGTCCTTGCGGGGTGCTGCAGCTGATCAAATAGCTGGATCTGTGTGGTTATGGAAAAAAAACACCTGGATGCTGAAAGTTTCAGCGGAGCAGTGGTGCTTGAGTAAAGCAAGGTTCAGATCTGTTTTGGTTTCAGGGAGGATCTATTCCCAGCTAGAAAAAGAGATTGGTTCTAACCATTTTGAGAAAAATTGGTGTTTCAAGGCAGTGAAGGAGGAGAGAGTACTGGGATGAGACAGAAAGGATCTGTGCTTGAGTGTGGGAGAGGACAAAGGGGAAGAGAAGGGCACACTTGGGCTTGCCTCAGACAGCCCTCTGTTTCAGAGCCTGTTGGAGCCAGAGATCACCAGATTCCCCATCCTTCATCTCTTAGCAGAAGCTCATCTTGTTCTCACCAGTGGCCACTCTGTGAGCAGAGCGACAAGCTGTTATCTCACCCTGTGACAGAGTCAAGAGATTTGCGTACTGGATCTAAAGATGTTCAATACTGGTGATTGACCCTGCCATGTTATAGTCAATATGATTCTTCTACAGCAGCGTTCATTTCCTCAGTTCTTGGCGTGGGTAAATCTAGGTAATATGCAGGAAAAAAAACACAAATAAGTTGCAAAGACAGTGACATGAAACTTATAGAAAACTAGATTAGAAACTGACTTTATTTCCTACCACGTCTCATGTGGGACTGCTCCGTTTCATTTCTTGCAGCATTTAGCTGGCAAATTCAGGTTCCATGCTTCAAGCAGGGAGAAAGACTGACCAATGGTCTAGAAGAAGCAGAAGGGCTGAGTGGAACAGACTGGGCATTCCTCCTAATGTGAGCATCCTCAGTCCCTCTGCCTCTCACTCTTTCTCAAAAGTAAGGGGGAAATTGATTTTGCACCTGTGATTTAAAACCAAATAGTTTCTAAGCTTACTGTTAAATTCATGTGTATATATAATTTACCATTCCTCTTAATTTTGAGCCTCCATTTTAAGCTCTTTCAATAGATAACAGATTTCTTTGGACAGCTGGTTTTGATTTCCTACCTTCATACTTGATCATTTCAGCAGGCAGTGAAGTGCTAGAGTCCTCTCTTCCTCCCCATCTCACATGGAGGATGTATTTACAAATCATGTTTTACCGGAGCTTCCAGACTCTAAACACCCGTAAGCAACGTAATGAATCACAAGCACAGACATAATGCTGCAGACACAGGAAGCAACTGAAATCACTGAAAAAAGTAACTGAAAAAAATAAACTTGTTCTTAGCTGGGGTTGGAAGTGATGGAGAGGCAGGAAAGGCTCATTTCCCAACCCATTCATTCTGAGGCATTTCAGGTGTCATGAGGAAAAGAGCCAGAAACACTACCTTCCACATGTGATGTCTTTCATCAAATAAATGATGCCAGGGAGAGACCAACCGCTTCATCAGGTGTCAGGCTCAGTGTGCTCTTCACCAGCTCGAATAGAAATGTGCTTTACAGCCACATTGGCTGGAGGGGGGGGCAAAAAAACACAAAAAAACCCAAAGCCATATTTTTACTGGCATCCATTTGAATCCCAGTCAAATTTCCTGCAATTCACAGGCTACCATCCAGCCTTCAGGCCTCACCACAGGTGGGGACTCGGTGTGTCTCCAAGGTGGCACAGTAGCCAGGCAAGAGGAAAGAGCCAGCTGGCCCCGTTGCAGCCCGGCACTGGGAGAGCAGCCTCAGGAGAAGGAGCTACCACTGCTTCAGCTACCAAGCTGGGGGAGGGGGAAAAGCATTTTCTGGGCATGGATTAGCCAGCTAGATCATATCCAAATGCCTGCTGTTCCCTTTCATTAGATGATCAGAGCCAAAGTTGTCCTGGTTTGAGGTAAAACAGAACCAATTTTCTGTTTTGTAATATTTTACTTTTTTAGCTGNTCTGAGGAGGACCCTGTCTGTTTGCCTGCCTTTGATCCTGATCCAAGCATTCCTGACTCCACATCTGGAATCCAGCTCCTGTCAATCACCAAGTCCAGTCTGGGACTTCTCCTGATGCCTGCTGGTGACACAATTGTCATCCTGGGTGCTTGTTTCAGTTTTGTATATACTGTATGGAGGTTTTTTTTTTCCCTTTTTTTTTTTATTTTTTTTTCTTTATTATTTCATTATTTATTTATATTTTCATTAAAGTAGGTTAGATTTTTTTCCTAAACTCATAAATCCTTTTAATCTCTTCCTCTCATCTCTTTTTCTTAGAGGCGGGAGGAAGGGGCCATTTGTCATTCTGACTGGCCAAAACCCCAACAAAAGTCAAAAGCAGAGTTCTTGGATATTTTTCTTCCACAACCCATAGATTTCACGATGGCCTGAAGAGATGAATACTAACAAATCAAACAGGAAAGTCCATTTAGTGTGTATTAGTTTCAGCTGTGTATGTACCATTGCACCAGACTCACCCCTTCAGGACCTGCTCTATGCACTCCTCCAGCTCCCCACGTGCAGTCAGATTTGCACTATTGAAGTGGACTGTCATTTGACTCAGTGCAGTCTGTGGGGTGACTGAGACACAGTGTGCTTATCAAAGATTTGACAACAACACAAATACACTAATAGGACACAGATTTTGGGGATATTAACTATTACCTGGAGCACTGTACAAGTCTTGACAGAAATGATGTTCATACACACAAAAGAGACTGAGAGCTAAAAATCAGTTAATGGTAAAACGGGAAAATACAAAGGAATACAGCAAATAAAACCCATCTCTGCTCTGGGCATATTTCTCTTTAGTGAAGAGAAGGGAAGATCATTTCCAGAAGCTGCAGGAGGAAACAATTGTGAGAGTCTGCCAGACAATCTGTGACACAAAAGCCTGGAGTGGAATGTCAGCCAGAGAAAAGCACTTTATTCCCTTTACAGGATGGTTTTTTTTCCCACCAGAAACCACAGAGCTGTGGCAAGTTGCTGTTAGGATTCTGCAGATCTTTCCTTATGATAGATAGTTAATGGAATATAGGTATTTTAAAAATTTCTGTCTTACTTTATTAGTTGGGGATGAGCCTTAGCCACCCCTCTCCCCCGTCAAGGAAGGGCTCTTTTTAACTACACAGAGAGCATCTCTCGGGTGCAAGACAGCACGTGGCATACACGGGTCTTGCCATAAAGTAGTGTAGGAAGGCAAGCAATTCTGGTAACTAAGAAAGGGCTTCCCAGAGCTCATTTCTATTCTGGGACTGCAGTTGTTTTGTAGTTTTATAGGAAGGTTTTTTCCTCCACTGCAATTTCCAGCAGATTCCCCGCAAACAGCTCATTTGCTTGAGACATGGGTGAGAGAGAGATTTCACTTTTAAATAGCAATATCTGACCTAAAAACCTCTTGGAAAGGAACAGAGAACTAAACTGGGAAAGAAAGATATTTTTTGCAGAAAGCTATATAATGTTTCTTTACTTGCATGATGGGCACTAGTGTTTTCCAGATGCTAAAAACCCACAGGGGAAGACAGTCCTCTGAAGCTGTGACAGTGTGCTTCACCCCCTGGCAATGACCCGACCTTTATCTCACAAACCCTGCCCAAGTGACAAACACCTGTGGTAGATCTAGTCACGATGGCTTCATCTGGCTTAACGTGCATCATCTGGTTTAACGTGGCTTTGGGGAGACAGATAACAACACAATAGCCAAGGGCTAACTAAGGTCTCCTGCAGAGTGGGCTGCACACCAGAATCTCCCCTTGAGCAGGGATGACCACTCAAGGTTACTTCTCCAGACTTAGAGACTCCTTGCTGTAACAATGACTACTAGCATGGTAAACTTTGAAATCTTAGCTAAGTGATCTAAAGGACTGATTTTGCTCATATAATCTTTTAGACATAAACCATTGACCAAGTCTGGGGCTAGGACTGGATCCAGCCACACCTGGACTCCTCTCAGAGAAAGAGTTTAGAAAGCAAGGGGCTCCTCTCTGAACCTCAATGGGAGGGTCCCCCTGACAGCTCGCTCTGACCCTGTCCTCTGTGCAGTAAATAACCAAGTGTGCCTCACGATCTCAAATCTTGTTAAAACAGTGTCACATTTACCATCATATTTTGTTAAATCCCTGTTTTATACCAATAAGTGTATTGCTGCTTCTCTCTACAAGTGAAGTCCATCCCTTCATCCGTGACAGAAGTGACACACAACAGGAGCAAGGTGGTGCTCGAAGGTGCGCTACTGTGAGCTTAGCAGAAGTGGAGAAGTCATTTACCATGTAATGAAGGCTCATTTGAATTAGGCATGTAAACGACAAATAAGGTTGGGGCTCAAATGAACCTGCTGAAATTTAAGTGAGCAAAATGTAATTAATGACTTAACTTGTCAACGAAACTACTTACATTAATCTTTCAAAAACAGTCCCTCAATTTTTCCTAAGCACAGTCAGTACAGTGATTAACAGGAAAAGACAAAATATTGTTTTCTCCCTGAAGTTCCTTACAACAGAGCTTTTCAAGGTGCAGAGAGCTGGTTAGTCAGTTATTCATTCCTTTTTATTTTAACTATTAAGCAAAAGGGGATAGAGCAATGGAAAAGAGAGAAGGAAATTAAATAAGCCTGTGTGTGTAGAAGTACCCAGAGTAATTTTTTTTATATTTTTTTTTTTTAAGTTTTAAAACCCCACATGCATTCTTTTCTAATCTTATTGCACCTAATTATATGTGGTGATTATCAAAGGGATGTTCTCAATTGCAAAGAGGAAAACCATTCACTTGAGACTGGAAATAGAAGAGGTTGTGCAGTCTCTTTGAATGTGATCCACACTCTAAAGATTCAAAACCTCTGTCTGTATAATGCAATAAACAATCTTTCCCAGTACTGAATTAGTGATATCCATACTGATATGTGGCCTACACCGTAGATTTTCTTTGAAAGCAAGTGAGCAGATTTTTTCTCTGCAGCTGCTGAAAATGAATCACATAGTGAATCACAACATTTGCCCCAATTTCTTCCCTCCGTTTTTGGAATACATATTACACACACATACACAAAAACCCCCCCAAAAAAACAAAACCAAAACAAAACAAAACAAAACCACACAAAAACAAATAATTTAGAGAGAAAATAAAAGCTCCATCCACATTTATCCCATCTCCAAAGTAATGCACTCCATGTAAAGGCTCTGTTTGCCACTTTGACTAACTCTTGAGTAACACTGCAATTTCATGCCGTCCTCACCACTGTTTGGTCTAAAGCTTTTATCAAACACATCACAGTACTCTTATGTATTGTCCATCAGGAAGTTCACACACCCCAGTGCTTAGGAATGCTGGTTTTGAAGAATTCCCAGCATACCCTTCTGCTTCTGAGCTGTGCCAGGATGCTTGTGCCTAAGGCTGAAGCTCTCTTATTTCCGATGCGATCTGAGGAGAAGATCTGCTCTTCACAACGTTCTGAAAGTAAACTGCTTCCAAGCACATGCAGAGTTTGTCTGGCAGCCTGAATCAGAAAGAAAAAAAAAACCACAACCCACAAAGTTTATGACTAGCTTCTTAAAAGATGAGTGTAGCTGAAAGTAAAGAGGTAAAGCTTTCTCTAAGCTATCTCACATCACACGTTTCTGACCACCTATGGAGCAAACGGAGCCTGCCTTGGACAGCCTTTACTTCAAACAAGTGTAGCTAGAAATTGCAAAAACTGAATTGTTGAGAAGCAAAATCAGTTCCCAGTAATGCAGTTGTTTAATCTGCTGCAAACTAATAAAATGTTTGACTGAGACCATATTTCTGGAGTATACAGCGTATGCGGACCTGTGATGACTCTTTAGAAAGTCTTGGAAATATTTACTTCTCATAGAAGTTCCTGATTCCTTCTGTTCGCCTGGTAAACGTAGGAAAAAAGAAAAAGCATGATGATTTAAAGTAGTCTGCCTTCTGTCATTGGTTCATTTCTTTAGACATCTAAAGGAGTTCATACCCTGCAGCTACAAAAATTCCCAGATCCTGCTCTTACTGTGGTCCCCTCCAAGAGCAGGTTGCCTCAGTGTGATTAGAGCAGAGGTATGGAAATAACATGATGAAAAAGCTGAATTCTAACTTTTAAACTGAATAGAAGAGTACACTCAGGGTATAGCTATGTTGAAAGGTCTAAAGTCTGTTTGACAGCCTGGAATGGCCCTGATTCTGAACCCAGAGAATGAATCTGGAAATCGGATCTTATCAACCCAGACTGGTGGATATTATTGCTTGCTACCTTAGTAAGGTGGCACATTCCTTCACGGTGACACATACTCACTGGTGCAATTTCTTTCCACTTGCTGCTCAGGGTTCTCTGTTTGCCTTTGGTAAAACCTAGCTGTAGCTTTGTGCTGCCAAACGAATGAAAAGTAGCTAGCCCAAATAGCTAAAATAGGTAAGTAGTCTAACTTAAGGAAAGAATGCCACCTCTTTTCCTCAGCTGCTCCTGCCAAGTTTCATGAACTTCATGCACTTTATATCTGGGTCAGGGTAACGGCAGTGCTTCTCCCTGACCTTTGGCTGGATCAAATTCCCTCCCAAACACACACCCACAGCCATAGCGCTGCAATCATAAATTCTCCTCCCAAGGAAATAACAGGAGGAGAAACATAAGGGTACCCTAAATCTTAACTTTGTTGTCACCTTGTTGATACAGCAAGCAGGGTAAAAAAAATGCAGGTTGTAACTGCACCTGCTCTGGAAAAGTACACCCATGTTTACATGAAACAGTGTAGGACCACCAGCAATACCCTCAAAAGGATAAAACCATATCAGAGTAATGAAATAATGCAATTTGTTCCAGTCCTTGGAGTGACAGAAGGCTTGCTAGATTTTGTCCCTCTTGTCAGCCTGTGGCACTACCAATTCTGGGCAGCTTTGTTTCATATTTGATCTTTTATCCAGAAATTATGTCTACAGATGTGAATTTCATAGTATCTATAAGGAAAATAAGTGCATGAAAACAAATAATATTAGGCCTGAAGTTTCACACAGATCGTGGGTAATGAGAAAAGAGGTAGCTAGAATATCATAGGTGGTAACATGAGGTTGACCACAGACCCATATGAGTCTGTGTCTTTCTGCAGAGTGAAGTAGAGGCTCGGTGTCATGGTGGCTGGGGAGCCAACTGGCAAAAAAAACCACTTAAGGGCATCCTTCTCTCTCTCACCATCCTGTCTTTAATG
>VZTM01028391.1:0-10819 GCA_013400555.1 Jacana jacana | reverse complement strand
GAAAAAAAAACCACACCCTACAGCAATTAGATACTATCACTACTTCTTCTATCTCCTTCCCAAGTCTGCACTAATAGTTATTCAAGAGAACCAGAAGCCTAGAAATACACTGAAGTATGTACTTCTTCCTAGAAAAAGGCTCTAGAAAAGGAGAGCTTGATNAAAAAAAAAAAAAAGAGAGAAGGAATGTGACTTAGGACAACTATTGCTCCCCCCCCAAAAAAAGGAGCAAAATATTGGTTACTTTTTTCCCCCTTGAACTGAGGAAATTCTACATCAAAAGCTGCAGTGTTGTCATTTTCTAACTGCAAGAACAGAACTGATTATTTTATTTAAAAGCAAACACAATAAAATCAAAAGACCATCAGTCCACTATGAGATCAAGTACTCTATAAAGGAAAACCATCAACTTTTCTTTCAATCTGTAAACAGTACTGAAACAACATATCAATACTAATTTCTAATTATTAAGCTTAAAAGACACATAGTAACAGGCATATGAATGTCAATTCTTAAGCAACAAAAAGTGCCGTCATATTTGTACAGTCAATAAACCCGTCTACTTTAAAAAAAAATAGGAAAGCAGATGACGTTTGTTTATAACAGCATCTTTTTCAATGTAAACAAACATTTAACATATGATTAGCTAATAAGCTTTGTAACTGTACCTTAAAAGAAAATTTACGATTTATGCGATCTTCGGGTCCAACTGGAGATATTACATAACTAGGCAAAGGTATGCTACCCAAAACAGATTCTTCTCTGCTGTCTGTTGAATAAAAAAAACAGAATCTAATTCACTGTACTTTTCAGTGGGGTAACAATACATTCTCCTTCACGGACAGACAGACAACATGCATTAAGTAGAAAGAAGAATGGTTGAGGCTGTATACAAGGAAAAAAATTCTCCCCATAAGGACAGAGCAGTAGTGGAGCAGGCCACCAGGGAGGCTATGGCAACTCCATCCTTGAGGTTTTCAACACCTGACTGATTCTGCCCTGAGCAACCCGGACTGATTTCTTTCCTGACCCTGCTTTCACCAGGCAGCTGGGCTACACACTTCCTTAAGTCCCTTCTGACCTGAATTTTCTTATGACTCTACATTAGTAATACAGGGAGAAAAATGTTTTAAAGAAATAAGATTGAATTATTTATTTTTTTTAAAGATCAATTTAGGTAATTTGTCAAGTTCTTCTTTGGGGGATGTCAATTTTTCTAAATTCAGATAGAAGAATATGCTCTGAAAATAAAGCTTAGTGTGACAAATGAACTCTGAAAGGCTGCATAACATGATGGACTTTCCATTTAGCGTAAGTGCTATAATTAGGAAACCTCTATTATTTTTGGCTTTAAAGTGATCAGCAGCAGAAATGCAGTGCCTAGAAATATGAATTCCGAGTTTCATATTCTGTAATGTTTTCCAAAAATGGTAACACGCTACACAGTATTCAAAACTTCAAAATAACCTTATATAATGCCTTTAATCTCAGTTCAGACTAAGAGTACCTCTAACCCTCTTGGGAATAAATACTGAATTCAGAAGTTCTCACACGTACATTGTCCCTTGGATTAAAGCTGAATCAATGCCCTGATCTGATCTGGCCTTAGCACATGCTCAAAAAAAGTCAGTTGTCCAAATGCAAGCAAGCAGATAACACAACACAGACCAGAGATGGTGTAAATATTAAACTGGTCCTGCTGCCCAATGTTTTGCAGTGTAACCCCTGGCATATGAAAGATAAGTGATGTAACAAAAGACCATACAGCACCCCTTTTTCCCCAGCTCAGGCCTGAAAATAGTTGTGCGCTAAATACATATGGATCAGTTTCACTATGCGTCTTCTCTGAACACCAATCTGTATCTGAAGAGTTCAATTAGTTTATGCTTGTAGTGTGACTTGAACAGGTGAACTGTTACAGACTAACTGAAAAGAACTAGTATCTACTCACCTTTGTAGTAAAACAAACAATAATCAGCAAGCACAAACCATCGTCTTTTCCATAATCGCATTCCAGAGCTATCCTGAAATGCAAGACGTGATACACTTTTCATTTAAGCAAAGTCAACAGCTTATCATACAAAAATGTACCAGTGAGTAGTTTACCAGAAGTTTACCTAAATATGGTATTAATTACAAAAACAAGTGGTTTCCATTTTAGCAAAATATTATGTGCGAAGAAAGATAAGAGGCAAAACATCCAGCTATAAAATAATTAAGGAAGAATATTCAAACTGCTAATTTTCATTAAGCAATTAAACTTGCATCCCAAACAGCATTCAGATTAGTCTTACACACAACCAATGCAGTTTTTTTTCTAGACAGATTTATCCTGCAATAAAGAAACAAAGTATGCATCTGGGTGGCCAGATACCAACAAGGATGGCCCACAGACCAAGATGCAAATCACTACACAGCTGTGAAGTATGCCCTCACATTTCAGACAATGATCCCCTGTAATTCTACAGTTAACCTCCCATATGCCACCCATACCTAAAATGTAATTTAATCAAATAGGAAATAAAACCGGGTGCATAATGTATAAATTTTAATGAAGTATAATATAATATGCCTGTGGAGATCTATGTATCTCTCTCTATGTATATAATACATATATGTCAAAAGGAGTAATATTTACACTGAAATTAATTTTAGAAGCTTGTAAAATTGCCAGGTTGTAATCTAGGCAAGTATAATTTACTCAGCTGAGGTAGGCTCTGATGAGACCAGCAGCATAGAAAGCACCTTCAAGCTTTTAAGTGCTTACAAGTAGAGGTAAGGGGACAGAAGGCAAGAGGTGGAGGAATGTGGTATATAATATTTCCCTTCTTCTGGTGATTATTTGATGAATAGACAGTGACTGCCAAACTAGAAGCAGGGACACATTCTCATTCAACAAACAGCTTTCTTTACTTTTTGCACTCAAGGATGTGCTTCTGTCAGCTTAAGAGTTCAAGATGCAGCAGCTGTAAAATTCTGTTTGTTGGATGACATCCTTTGCTTGGACATTAGCCTTGGTGACAGCTATGTGTGGTGAATGAGTTCCTGTTTCCCTTCATTTTCTCCCTCCTGCTTCTGGACAACAAAAAGCATACGGGTTGGAATTAAGACTTTGATGTGGGCATAAGCAAGCAGATGCAATAAGGCCTTGAGAGCCAACCTTGGGTTTATAGTGAGTTCTGAGAGAGACTAAAATCAACATGGCAGAAAGTCAGCAGAATAAAACAGGGAAAATGGCCAGATTTAGAAAATAAAGTTATAACTTCAACATTTACTGTGATGGTGATGTGCATTTATCATTGTTTCCATGTCTGAATCATTCCTATAGGTAAAGCTTGCTTTTCACAATTGCGGAGCACAAGCCCCTCATTACGGAAGGTGGTGGGAGTACCCAATGCTGCCCTGCACCACCAATGTTTAAGCCTCTGTTTTATCACTCACTTTTACTTGATGAATGTATTGAAGTATATCAACTGAAACAGATGATTACATGCATACCTGTTTGTGTAGCCAGCCTCTTACTATAACAGGAACATTGGGATTCCTCCTGATAGCTTGTTCCCTCTTTCCAAAGCTATGAACTTTGTTTCCAGCCTTCACACTCTGTAAAGAAGTATAATGTAGCAAATGGTTTTTAAATTGTACTGAGACTCCTTCCGTATTAGAAATAACCTCAGTGCAATAATTCATACATCATTACACAGTAAAATAAAGTATTTATAGCATTGTCAAGGGCAAGTAAATAGACAATGATATTTACAATATAGCAAAGTCAATCTCCCACTTTCATCGTCTCTGTGCCAGGATAGTCTGCCAACTCCCAGTGGAGCAGCAGCAGCCCTGGTGACTGAAGTCTGAAAGGCAGAATTACCCAAGTTTTAGTGTGCTTGGGAAGTTCTTTTGAGTGCACTACCAAAGCTGTGTACAAATCTCTCTCTGCAACATGGTACGAGTCTCTTACACACACAGGACTTTGCGTGCATGAATCCTGCTCTTGCTGTTCGTTTTGGGTTTGGTTTTGGTTGTTCTACATTTTATTTCCTGTTTAAATTCAAACAGCATTGATAGCACAATAAAATGCTTGGACTTTGACCCTGCAAACAAAAGAAGACAGAGTGACGCTGCTAAGGAAGAGACCTAGATGGCAGTAACTGGAAATCACAAGGACTAGGTAATGGTTTGCATTTTACTGCAACCTTAGTTTTGACTCACATAGGCAAAACTATTTCAAAAACAAATAGGAAAGCCTACAACTCCATGAAAAAGACAGCAAGACAAATAACGTGCCTGTTTTTTTCCAATCTCAGCAGTTTGCTACTGCAATTGCTGTAGGAACCTGAGGTACACAAACCACCCTCACAGTTGCTCCCAACGTCTCCAAGGAAAGAGTTGTCCAGATACACAGTCTCTCTCCTTCCTACAAATGTCTCATTTGTTTGAACCTCTCCTCTCAGCTGGCCAGGGTAGTGATGCTCTGCCAGGTGCAAACAAACAGCAGCTCTGGAAACAGCCACATTTGTCATACACAAGAGATTATACCATAAAAACATCTGCCAGTCAGGCAAGATCTGGGCTAGAAGACAGCATATAGAATAATAAAATACTCTAGCGATATATAGTAACATTAAATGGATTCTGGTAATTTTGAGTTCAGGCTTTACCAACCTGTACTAAATTTCACATATTTTAGCATTCATAAGCACACATCTCAATGCCAGATTAAGATAATAGCAATGATTAGTAAGAAAAAGAAAAATATATCCACATTTTTTTTGGTGCTATAGCATATAAAAGAGCCATGTAGACTTAATACTCATAAAGAGATATCAAAGGGCAGATTTTACTAGGTAGTCTTCCCAAGGTCTGTTAACCAGGAAGCATCATGCTGTTTTCAGGTCTGCTGAGAAGCCAGGCGAGCTGCATATCAGGGACATTTCCACGAAACACCCTGACGCTTAGGAAGAATGCCAAGTATAGGCTTTTCCCTTGGAGTGACACCTCACCTGACTCCTCAGGGACAGTCTGCACATGATTGCCCCACAGCCTATTGCAGCACAGATCACTTGAGCAGCCCAACTGTCGTGGGCTCCAACAAACCCACCAGGCGAAGCTGTAAACAGCAACAGGTTTCTGAGCAGACACAGCTGCCGTTCCACTGGCAATAAGCAGTTCTCAGCCAGGTGAGGATGGTATCCCTGAAACCTCCCAGCTGATTTCTCCACCATCCCTGTGTAAGGCGCTCAGTTAACACAGCTGCAGAGCACTGCTTTGTGCAAATACAGCATGTCAAGTATGACCACAAAATCTCTCTTGGTACTCAACTTTCAATTTACAGGCCTACAAGCAGTGCGTCACAAGCAGTGATTAAAGGAAGGAAGATGCTGGGTATTTTTGGTTTGCTACTGAAAGTATTTCAAAAGATAACTTGTGACCCTATGTCCAAATATCAATTTAAATGAACACACGAAGATGTATCACAGAATCATAGAATGGAAGGGACCTTAAAGATCAAGTTCCAACCCCTCTGCCATGGGCAGGGACACCTTCCACTAGACCAGGTTGCTCAAAGCCCCATCCAGCCTGGCCTTGAACACACCCAGGGATGGGGCATCTGCACTTTCTCTGGGCAACCTACTCCGGTGCCTCACCACCCTCACAGTAAAGAAGTTTTTCCAATTACCCAATCTAAATCTTCCCTCTTTCAGTTTAAAACCATTACCCCTTTTCCTATCGTTACACTCCCTGACAAAGAGTCTCTCCCCATCTCTCCCGTAGTCCCCCCTTTAGGTACTGGAAAGCCATTTTAAGGTCTCCCTGGAGCCTTCTCTTCTCCAGGCTGAACAACCTCAACTTTCTCAGTCTGTCTACATAGGAGAGGTGCTCCAGCCCTCTGATCATTTCCGTGACCCTCCTCTGGAGCCATTCCAATAGGTCCCTGTCCTTCCTGTGCCAAGGACTCTAGAGCTGGAAGCAGTACTCCAGACGAGGTCTCACCAGAGCAGAATAGAGGGGTACAATCACCCTCCTCGACTTGGTGGCCACACTTCTTTTGGTGCAGCCCAGGATAGCCACACTGCGGTCATCACACCAAGCCGCAGGTATTTTATTTCAAGACTTTAAAAAAAAAACAAAAAAAAACCCCAAAACAAACAAAACCACCAAAACCAAAATAAAACAAAAAAACAGTTAAGATTTTTAAATACTGTTGCCAAATGTTAGATGCAGCATCTACATTACAAGGATGATGACAAATAATGAGGCCCAAACTGTTTTGACCGAAAGTCAACAATCTATGCTTGAATAGAAATGGATTTACAAAATGTACAGAATTTATTTTCTAATTTTTCTCTCTCAAATTCATGCTAGGAAGGGTGGAGGAACTGAGTAACAGTTAAAGTATAGCTGATCTGGCATTACAGCAGAGTTTAAATTGAATTTTTTTTCATCAAGATCCTCATTCAGAGATTAAGCACTTTGACTCCCTGACCTTATTTTATTTTACAAAAATACAAACCACGATGTAAAAAGTCATCCTTGGACTTGCTCAAAAGACCAAACAATTTCCTAAGACTGTGTACTTTATATCAATACAATATCCATAACAGAAACAAAAAAGTAACTTTATGGTGCTGTATGTAATTAAAAATTTCACATAATCTATAGTATTAATCATCTCATTCTGCTCTGGAATAAAACAAAGCAAAACAGATAATGTTATGCCTTGCTTCCACTGGCTAGAATAAAAAGTTAGTTTAAAAGGTTTATTATTAAAACTATTTGTCTGTACTGCACTAGTCTTTTCCTAAATTAAAATATTCTGATAACATTGTCATATGTTGAAAAATGCAGGTCAGAGCAGCTGCCTGTGTCACTGAAGACAAAGAAGTCGTTTTTGACTTCACTACATTTGTTATGCTGGTTTTGTCTGTGAATGACTCATAAGTTTCTGCAAAAGACCCAAAAAGTCAAGAGCCAAAACCTTCAAATCCCTTTTCATCACTGCGTCATCTTCTTCCTTGCAGTAGCCTCCAGCTGAGGAGGAAAGTTGCTAACTTAATTAAAAAATGTCTGTCTTTTTCCCTAAAACTTGGCAGTCAACACCCCCCCATCCCCCAAACTAGTAAACAGCCTTTGATTTGAAATAGATTTTTTTTTAACTAGCAAAAAGGAAGACTGTACCTTGGTAAATAAACCATATGTATATGCACATAAGAGAACACCTAAGTTAACTTCCAATCTACAGGGAATTGGGGAAAAAAAAAACAAAACACCAGCCCACAAAACCCCCCATTTGTTTAACTCCACATCATAAACTCTTCCATTCAAAAAAAATCTCAGTTTTACTAACAAATGAATTCATGAATCCTTTCAGTATCTCTAAGAAATTAGACAAAATCCAGAAAACCTGAAAGTCTCAGAAATTCATGATCTTCATATTGAGCATTCATTTATAGTGGCTCTGAACTGTATCCTGTGTTCTATAGTCCAGCTCCACAGAGTCCCACAGAGGTGGCACCACTCCATACACGTCCCATTGCCTGCTTATTTCAACTGCTAGATTATTTTTTTTTTATGCACCAGTTATTCCAAATGTACCTTACTCTCAGACTGAAACAGATCTTTATTCTTCCATATCCTTCACTTGTAATCAATATAAATGGCTTTTAATATAGTTAATAACAGGGAGGGGAAATACTCATTTTGTAATTGTAATTGAATTGGCTATGAACAAGCAGACCTTTGGGACAGAAAACAATTGCAGTTTATCAGCATGTCCTTTTGCTTTTTATTTCCTCAGCTCCATATCCCTCAAATTTCAAAAGGAAGAGTAGACTACATAGGTCTAAAATCTTGAGGTGATTTATCCAGACAGTGCCAGCATCAAAATAGTGGGGCCCACCCCAAGAACCTACGTGCATTTCTGTAAAACTGCCCATTTCAGGTGTCTTACAAAATGAAGCCTTATATATTTACATGCACGTAAATGAAACAATGACATTTTGATACATATAAGCCTCTTTTTTTTTTTTTCCCAACATGCTCCTCTTGTTGTACACTGTACAATTGACAGTTGGACAGAACATGTGAAAATCTTTTTCCAAACAACTACTTTTTATTTCAGAAGGTTTATTTAATCCAAGCTCAGACTTGAGTTCTGCAACAAGCAAGCCAGAAGTCTTCATCTCTTTCATCTTGAGCTGAGAATGACAAATCTGCTGTACAGTTGGCAGCTTGCCCTCTCCCTCCACCCCAAATGTAGCAATTCTTAGCTGTCAACTCTCCACAGAATAATCAAACCTGTGTACCCGTCCCTACACTTTCAGACTTGGTACTACTTCAATGTGCATAGCTCTATAGAAAAATCAGTTTGAATTTGACCAGGATTCCGACCCTATACCTACACAGTTCTGTGATGGCATTTGCAGGACAAAATTATGAAAAGCATTTCATAAGAGATAATAATTAGCTACAGGCACGCAGCTAGAGACCTTTGCCATGACAAACTGAATGTGTCTCCAGCTTCATGTCTGTGTCTCATATCTGCATCTGGGAACTCACTCTTTGAAAGAATTACCATGGAATTCATGGCAGAAAACATTTAGAAATAGATGAAAGGATCTGAAAATCTACTCTCAACATGCCAGAAGTTAACCTCAAAATGGAGGACACAGGTGGAACACTTTGTTCTCATTACTAGTTAATTTGAATTCATTTTGTGTTAGACTATGAAGAAACTCTACAGAATGAGAGATTTTAAGACTGGAAACACATACAATGATGAAACAAAGCATATATAAGAAAGAAAGATGTTGATTCTCTGTCTTAATCAAAATTCCATTAAAGTATCTACTGAGGGCCTGCAGCAGGATGGATCTTAAATAAATAAATTTGGTGGAAAAGAAAATTACAGGCAAGCCCTCTATGAGAGCTGTATGCAAAGTCTAAAGCTGCCAGGTATTAAAAAAATGCCACACCTGGGTGTCTGCCAAAAGCATGCGTGGCCACACTTATACTGGGCTGCAAACAAAACTGAAGCAGAGACCAAAGCCAGACCACCTGAAGTTTTGGAAGGCGATTCTGGACATTCTCCAAGACGTAATGGAAAGAGCATTACCCTCACCTTGAGCTGTGCGATTCTGAGGTCTCCAGTGAACTAGCCTCTAGCACATGAGTGGCCCTGTAAATTGTAACCAGTCACCATTTTTGATCTCACTGGTTTGCAAAGCCTGATCAGATCAATGCAAACACATGACAAAGGGAAGCAACAGGAGCAGGTGACAGAGGATGCACACTTTTTGGCAGAAATGTGATCCTGGGTAAGTCAAGGCGAGCTGCATCACTAGAGAAATCCCCGTCTCAAAGCAGATTATTGGGTCCCAACTAAGTTTGCTGGATTTAAGAGTGAAAAAATGAGTCTCCCTCTAATGCTGGCTTTAAAAAAATAAGTATAAGGAGGATAAGTACAGTAAGCACAAATGCCCAAGTACTTTGGTATACTCAACTGCTAGACTATCAAAAAGAAATTTATCAGGTAATTCAGGTAACCTACTAAATTTAGTGTTTTCAGTGGTAACTTAATCCAACACTCAAAAGGCACGTGTATTCTTGAGATTTGACACATGGCAATCTTTCTGTTGGTTAAATAACCTATATACTTTTAAGTTTTTGTGAAATTGTTTTCATCTTCTCCAATGTTCACCCAAGCCATTCAAAACATTAGAAAAAAAATGTGATTCCAACTCAACAAAAATATATTTGCAACCAATTTGGCAAACTCCTCTCTTTAACTTAATTACTTAACACTTTTCACACCTTTGCATTAAAAAAAACAACCCTGAAGTTAAAAGACTGCAGGCAAAGTTAAGAAATCTATCTCTCTCTGCTAATTCTTCCAGTATTCTTTTTGTTCCTTTTATGCAGCCCCCTGCCAATCTCACTGTACTGTAATCTACTGTAAGGTGAAAGAAGCATTAAAATAGATGGTGATGTTTCAAGTATAGCACTTAATTATATTTCATGCAATAATAAACTCAGACCCATTGTCAATGCCAAATAATGGATTTTTCTATTATTAAAGCTTCTGTGTGTGAACTTGGTGTCTGCACTGTTTGTGCACTACAGTGATGGCAGAAAAGAACCCAAGTTGCTACTAAGAGAAGAAACAGCAGTAAGGTTCCTCCTTACTACTGTTGGAAAAGCAAGAACTGCAAATTACAGTTCCTGGTATTTTGTGGCATTTTTTACCCTATATACTGAACTATCAAAAGACTTGCCAGAATACTAGTATTACATATACTTACTTCCATTCTTAAGAAGCCTCTCAAACTTTACATGTCACAATAAGCACTATTTTTTGAATTATCAATCAACACTGTCATGTGGGTATACGGTACTCCTCTGCTGTAAAATCATTTTTGCTTGCATGGAAGATATTACCTCTTCTTTGACGTAAGCTATTAGACTTTTAAGCTAACCCCATTGCCCTGTTAAAATCAGCATTGTAAAAGTATTGGATTTAAAGTGAGTGAAGTTCTAATCATCAAGCTGAACCAATAGCATTTTTCCCTTACCTTAGAGCCAGGTTTTGTATCAATCGCAGATGTAGTAACAGCGGTAGACGATTCGCTGACCATGCTTGAAGGTCTTTGGTTTATTTGTTGCTTGGACATAGATGAATTCTGTCTAGAAAACAAACAAAACCACATAACCTAAAGCACCTTGTTTCAAACAGTCAGCTTTGCCTTTTTATATTTAAGATTCACAGTGACCAAATGAATGCTAGGCTAATCAAACATATCCCATGCATCTGAAACTTCCT
>VZTM01028389.1:346-10556 GCA_013400555.1 Jacana jacana | reverse complement strand
GAAATTTAAAGTGAAAAAAATAAAAAAAAAAAAAAAGTGTATATTTAAGAATAATAACTGTTACTTGGCTTTCATTATACACGTAACCAGAGAGAGAATTTTCAGCTGCATAGTGCTCTAACTCAGACATTTTTTACTCAACTGAGAGGACGATTATGAGTAAATCAGTCACACTTGTTTGCTCATCATTGAAATAAAATCTTAAGAACCTAACCATTTTGTGTTTCTAAACAATACCTGTGTTTCCCACCTGCTTTATTTCAAGGTAGTTTAATTGACTGATTGCAATAATTTACAAAGAAGTATGTTGGCAAATAGCTCTAAGTCTCTTGGTTTTCTTATCAGAAAAACTGCCTGGAATTTAATACAACCTCTGTTTTGACTGGAGTTTTACCTAGCAGTCTGTTTTAAGCCAGTAAGCTGAACCAGGTTAACCAACCTGGCCAAAACCTAAATGGATCAATAATAAACAGCTTGAAAATGTATTCCCATAATGTATACCGTTTTGAGGAATTCAAATGCTTCTTTTGTTCTTGTGTGAAGTAAAAGACCATTTCCTCTGGTCCTGTCATTATTCTCTTGGGAAAAGAGGCCAGCGCCCAACTCTCTACAACTTCCTTTCAGGTAGCTGTAGAGGGCAATGAGGTCTCCCTCAGCCTCCTCTTATCCAAACTAAACATGCCCAGTGCCCTCAGCCTCTCCACATATGACTTGTTCTCTAGACCTCTCACCACCTTGGTAGCTCTCCTCTGGACATCCTCCAGCACTTCAATGTCTTCTTGTAGTGAGGGGCACAGATCTGAACATAGTACTTGAGGTGAGGCCTTACTAGTGCAAAGTACAGAGGCATGATCACTTCCCTACTCCTGCTGGCCATGCTACTCCTGATACAAGCTAGAATGCTGTTGGCCTTCTTGGCCACATGGGCACACTGCTGACTTGTCTTAAGCAGGCTGTCCACCAACACCCTCAGTACCAGTTAAGGTGATTAACTTAGGTCACCTTAACCACGCCCTGAAAGTATCTTCTCTGTCTATAAAGTAAGTCTGATGTGACTAGCTCATATGTAGACACCTGGTCTGAATGTATAGACTGAGGAATTAGTCTTTGGTTTTATGTGCTATCCTTTCCTATTACCTTTAATTCATCTTTAAGTGGAATTTTAAGTAGTTGCTCATAAAGTAAGTGTCATCAGTTGAATACGTTTTTATTCATAAATCTACTGTGATGCCATGTAGCTCATCAACATAATTGTTGGTGATCAAACAGAAGATAGAAATGGATTTTTTTGCAATTTAAGTACTGATACACTTATTAATTTTTGTTTTGTTCTATCTTATGAAGTCAGTGGAACAATAAACTTTAGACTAATTATAGTGAAACAACAAAAAATGTGTGATCTAACAATAGTACATTCCATTAGTTTCAACAAGATGTGCATTAAAAGATATACACTGTACTACTTGTCTGCACAGTCCTGAATTACTATAAAGCATAGGGTTTTTTTTATACTTAGCTCACTTATAGGTTTAAGAATTTATCCAAATTATGACATAAATGGACAAACTCATTTATTTATGTATTAAAATCTTATAATGGTTGAGTCAAACATCGTATTCCAAATTGCCTGATTAAACTCTACACTCCCCAGTTAGTATTTACCATAACTTGATCTTGATAAAACAGTAGTTCTCAAAGACTCTGCCTTATGCTCAAAACAAGTTTCTTCAACATCTAGAGAGCAAAATCAAAGCATGTACCATCAAAAAATGGATTGTCTGGCTTGTGAAATTAATACAGATCATAGTCTAAGGTTTGAAACTTATTTTAAATGTTGCCAAAACTTTAGGCAGTAGATATAAAATGTATGTATATACACATATGCATATGTGTATATATAAATCTTTTCTAAATATTATTAAAATCGATAATGCAAAAGACATTGGAGGGAAGGGAGGCAAAAACAAAACCAAGAATGTTGAAACTTTGTTAATGACATTTTACTGATGAAGAGAAACATTTTTAGCTTTTAATTTCAAAGATATTCAGAGTTTAAAGGTTGCCTAATACCGTAAAATTGCTCATGTTGTCTCCTGAGCAAGATGATGTCCAGCAGAGTTGCATTTATTAGGTCCTTTAATCGCATTGTTTAACTCATGATGGTTTGTCACATTGCCCTTAGGTCTTGATTAATATCTCTGCCGCAGGTAAAGCTGTCAACAAGAAAATGAGTAGAAGACTTGTCATATCTGTTACCTAGCAATCACGAGGATAAATAATCACAAGGAAGGAATAAAATTACAGATGTACAAAAAAAAAATTAAAAAAAAATGGAAGGACAAATGCAAAAATGTACTAAAGCAAAATACTTGACAAGATATTTTTCCACTGAATAATGCATGTTTGGCATTCCTGTTTTCATTTGAAGAAATACAATATAGAACAAAATACATTACCTTGTAAAAGAAAGGCTTGAACACTTGTTTGAACTTTTTTTCTAGGTTATTTCTGATTTGAGTGGGATGAAATGTGAAGCTTCCAACTGAGTTGAATTTTAATATTTTAATAATTCTAATCCTAAATCTTAATCGCTAACATTGAACTAATATTCCATAGTTGAGCAAATAATAATAATAAAGAAACAACCCAAACCACTCCCAAAGAATTGGTTTAGAAAACTAGAAACAACGTGACTAAAACAATTGAAGACCAGAGGTTTCATTTTTACAAGATTTTTTTTTTTTTTTTTTTTTTTAATCCCCAGGCTACTGTTTCCATTACATTTATTCTAGCTGATTCTAAGATTCTTTGATGTTGGTGCAACACTGGAGCAGGTTGCCCAGGGAGGTGGTTGAGGCCCCTTCCCTGGAGATAGTCAAGGTAAGGCTTGATAAGGCCTTGGGCAACCTGGTCTAGTTGGGGGTGTCCCTGCTGACTATGGGGAAGTTAGACTTGATGGCAGTACAGGTCCGTTCTGGCCTGGACCATTCTGTGATTCTATGATTGTTTTGATATTCAGTGTTGTCTCTCTCAGCAATTTCAAATAAGTCTGCTGGAATCCTGCATCCAGAATTTGTTGTTCCTATTTCATTATATTTTGTATGTCATGCTACATTCAGTTAGGAAATAAATGTTTGCAAAGATTGTTCTGAATTAAACTTCAGACCAACTCCTGCATATATTTTTCTGTTCTAGCAATGGAACCTTAAATACAGAGAAATGCAAACACTAGACAATTTTTTAAGAGCAAATCTAATATTAGACAATCTTTCAACTCATACAGTTTAAACTCCTGTCTGTTTGGTACATACAATTTTAATTTATCTCAGAAATCTTTAAGAAAAAGTTATTTTAGTAATAGTATTTCAATAAACTGGAACGGTAACTAACACTCTGTAAGTGTACAAGATGCATAGAAGGAAAATGCATTCCTCTGTTGCTTTTTGTTGATGTATTTTTTATTATGATAATTCAAAACCATGTGATAATTGCATTGTTTTCTTATACCTCTAGTTAGCAATATTAAGCTTTTACAAAAAGAAAATTAAAAAAAGGAAGACCCTTGTATTAATAACTATGCATAAATGTCAAAGTTTTTTAAGTTATTCTGCAGAACTATTTGCTTTGTATATACATTTTACCTACAGTATTATCATTTCAGCATTTTAGGCATTTATCCTCCAGCAGTTCTATGGCATTAATAAACCATAAATACATAAACATTATGTTAGAGACATCTTTCAATAACTATAGTACTTTAAAAGTAAATACATTCAGGTGGAATCTTTCCAAAGTACACTCAATTCCTTTTATTTTTGCAACATCTCAGTTTGTCAGTAAAGTGCAATTTGACATAAAAATTTCAAAAATAGAGAGAATAGTAGAAACATAAGTAATACCATCAAAATTTAATGTAAACATAAGGGTTCTCTTACTCTTGAAGCATAAAGCATAGTGTGGATAACTGTGCTGTCCCCCTATACAATGTGTGGGTCTATAGACGTTAGTAATCATTAGTCACTATTGTTAATATTGTAGCATTTTACATATAGAAATGTCATAACTACATATGTTATTGTACCTTCTGTGTAGATAATACAGTGAATACTCTCAGTTGCCTTACAACATCTTGTTTTAAAGGTGAGGGAAAAGCTGTAGGGAAGAGACAGTCTACCTTATATAGGTTAATTACACAAATGGCAAAAATTGTCATCTTACTTAGTAAAATCACTGTGATTGTCTACAAAAGAAATTATAGTGATATTATGAAGCATGTTACCTGAGAAAGCAGTGTGTGGCTTCTCCTAGTTGTTGCATTTGCCAGATGTTTTCTATCCAGGTATGTAGGACAAGAGACATTTGACAGCTCGGGCACTTTTAGGATACTGTACAAAGTATCATTATATTGAGTGTATATTTCCAATTTAAGATGTTTTAATGTGACCACCTAAGGATATAAACTTCTAAGCTCTGTGAATACAGGGTAGGAGAAATGAGGAGTCACCGCCACCTCATCTAGGTTTACTTATTTTCATACAATATTTAAAACAGCAATACATATCTGCTTCTGTTGAATTTTATCCATCAGCAAGATGCAGTACCAGAGTTCTGAGCTTTGCAGACTCCCTAGAGGCTGTTTGTACTGTCTAACCTTAGGCATTTAATGAAGAAAACTTTGATGTGGCACCCCATATTATTCATGAAGAGGAATCATTCAAAAGGTGATTCAGAATTGGAGCCTGAAAAGTATGTTTAAGTTAAAATGTTATTCTGAGTTATATTCTGCAGAAATCTAGCTCTGTCCATTAAAAATGCACAAAGGATATGCAAAGATATGTAAAGGATATGTAAAGACAGTAATAACACTTCTATTGTGTCTTAATCAGGCAATTGAAGCTACTTCGTGTAGATATCCACCCATGAATATATGTTCTGTGAAATACCAAACCATAGATCAAACATGGTGAGAAAATACCAACCCTGAGAGGGCAGTTATGTGAAGATGAGAACATAGCAGATTCAATACTCATTTTTTAGTCTTCCATTTCCCAGCAGTAAACTGTAACTTCAGTTTGATATCTCAGAACACACAATTACACCATCTTTAGAGATGAGACTATATAATTTTTCAAACACTATGAGTAAGGGAAACAAGATTGATAGCTGTTTGGAGCTTATATCAGGTCTCTAGAATGCAAATGTAATGACAGACCTATGAGATGTGAGTTGTTGCTTTACTGTATAGTTGTAAAACTACATACAGTATTTGTAAAATGAAATGAGCTATGAATTCTGCATAAAGAAAACAATTTTTTGAACACAAGCACAGTACAGCATTTGAAAACTTTGAGCAAAGAGGCTTTACAATTATATCCATAGAGGTTTTAAAGACTTTGAAAGGCTGTTACAAGTGGACACGTCTTTGAGCAACTCTGGGCCCACAAATGTATTGAGATGCACTGAGCCCAGTACACGTTGGGTCTGAGTGGTGATTAATGGAATTAAATCCAGCTGGCGGCTGGTCACAAGTGGTGTTCCTCAGGGCTCAGTACTGAGGCCATTCCTGTTTAATATCTTTATTGATGATGTCGATAGGGATATAGAGAGCACCGTCAGTAAGTATGCAGATGACACCAAGTTGGGTGGGAGTGTTGATCCGATTGAGGGCAGGGATGCTCTACAGAGGGACTTGGATAGACTGGATAGATGGGCCAATGTTAATGGCATGGCCTTCAATGAGGCCAAGTGCCAGGTCATGCATTTGGGCCACACCAACCCCATGCATCACTACAGGCTTGGGGAAGTGTGGCTGGAGAGCTGCCTGGCAGAAAAGCACCTGGGGGTGCTGGTTGACAGGCGGCTGCACATGAGCCAGCAGTGTGCCCAGGTGGCCAAGAAGGCCTATGGCATCCTGGCTTGCATAAAACATAGTGTGACCAGCAGAAGTAGGGAGGTGATTGTCCCCCTATACTCAGCACTGGTGAGGCCACACCTTGAGTATTGTGTCCAGTTCTGGGCACCTCAACACAAGAGAGATATCGAGGTGCTGGAGCGAGTACAGAGGTGGGCAATAAAACTGGCAAAAGGCCTCAAGAATAAATCTTACAAGGAACTATTGAGGGAGCTGGGACTGTTTAGTTTGCAGAAGAGGAGGCTGAGGGGAGACCTCATCACTCTCTACAACTGCTTGAAAGGGCATTGTAGAGAGGTTGGTGCTGGTCTTTTTTCATGGACAATTAGCGACAGAACAAGAGGGAATGGCTGCAAGCTGCAGCAGGGTAGGTTTAGGCTTGACATTAGGAAAAAGTTTTTCACAGAGAGAGTGGTCAGTCAGTGGAATCAGCTGCCCAGGGAGGTGGTGGAGTCACCATCCCTGACTGTGTTTAAGAGTAGATTGGATGTGGTGTTGAGGGATATGATGTAAGGGAGAACTTGTGGAGTAGGGCAGATGGTTGGACTTGATGATCCCAGGGGTCTCTTCCAACCTGAGTGATTCTATGATTTAGTGATTCTAAGCATACTAGTGCAGCATACACATGACACTAAGTTCACACACACATTTATGGATCTCCCAACTACCAGCATGGCCCCTCTGTCTTTCCAGCACCCCTGCTGGTATCCCTTTTACCCAGCCTTTGGATCCCTACTTGCTGGCTGGTCAACCTGGGTGCTCACTGGAAACACACAACACTGCATTTGCCAGTCCCTCCAGGTGTGCCAACACTGACTTCCAAACACCTGGTACCCTGGTCCACCCCCAAATCCTCCTTATCAACAGATGATCCACCTTTAAATTTTCCATACAAGCATATTGCATGCATACCTCATTTGGGGAAGGTGTAGATACTCACTCTCCCAGCAGCCAGCACCAAATACACAGGCTGTAACCCACAGTCCTGCTCCAGCCACTTATGTGGAACACCTCACCTGCTTTACTCACCCCAGTACTCCCAGTAGTTTTTTGGGACACACAACATTCCCAACCCAGTATCTAGAGGTTAGGGTGCCTTTTACTCCAGTAGCTCACACTGACACCACACTGGCTCCAGCAGCTAATATCACAGGCCAGGAATTCCCACCAGTTTGACTCCAGACAGGCCCCAGTAGCTGGTACTTAGTCCTTGCAGCACTCACAAACATGTGGAATAGAAAATGAGACTGATGAAATAGGTAAGAAATAGTATGCAAAAATAGTTAAGAAAGGATTTAATGAGACAGGATAGACTGTATTCTGCACTGTACTGCAGTGATCAGGTTAGTATGCTGATAACCCCCATTTACAAGTTAAAGGTCCCTTTTATAATTCTTTCTGTCGATTCCCTCTTTGCTCTTCCTCAGTTTCCTTGTGCTGCACAATCCTCTATCAGTTTGCATAGACTTACCCATCCCCTTGTGATACACCCTCCACTGTATTACTTTTGTATCAGCTACAGAGGTGGTCCTCTCAAGACCTGTACCTGGAGTTCTTTAATATTCCATCAATTATTTTGACTGACAAGGTTTGTTTCTTGTCATTGCTTCTATTGTTATTTCTCTATAAAGTCTTAAACTCTTAAAAGAAAAAAACAAAACAAAACAAACAACAACAACAAAAAACAAACAACCACCTTATTCTTAGTTACGAAGCTAAGGCTTTTCCATAATATGGAAAAATATTGATATACTGTCAGCTGAATGGCTGAATGTAAGCCAGCAGTTTGCCCATGTGGCTAAGAAGCCAACAGAATTTCACCCTGTATCAGGAACAGAATGGTAAAGACGACTCAAGAGGTGATCATCCCCCTGTACTCAGCACTGGTTAGGCCCCACCTCAAGTACTGTGTCCAGTTTTGGGCCCCTTACCACAAAATAAGCATTAAAGCACTGGAGCTAGTCCAGAGAAGGGCAACAAAGCTGGTGAGGGATCTGGAGAATAAATCTTATGAAGAGAAGCTGAGGGAGCTGTTCTGCCTGGAGAAAAGGAGGCTGAGGGGAGATCTTATCACTCTCTACAACTAGCTGAAAGGAGATTGTTGTGAGGCAGGGGTCAGTCTCTTCTCACAAGNAGGAGATTTTTGTGAGGCAGGGGTCAGTCTCTTCTCACAAGTCACGGGTGACAGGAGAAGAGGAAATAGCTTCAAGTTGCACCAGGGGAGGTTCAGATTGGATATTAGGAAAAACATTTTACACCAAAGGGCTCTTAAGCATTGGAATGGGCTGCCCAGGGCAGTGATTGAGGCACCGATCCTGGAGGAATTTAAAAGCTGGGTTGACATAGTGCTTAATGGAATGATTTAGTGATGGTGTTTGGGGTGTTGTTTGTTGTTGTTGTTGTTGTTTGGTTGTTGTGTTTGCTTTTTTTTTTTTAAATCATTTAGGTTGATGGTTGGACTCAACTATCTTAAAGGTCCATTCCAACCTAGATTATTCTATGATTTTATGGTTATATCTTTCAGCCATAATTCTGGATTTAATATATCAATAATACACAGTTCTATAATAAAAATTTTGAAATGTTTGTGTAAATTGTGCCTGGTGGGGGGAATGTTAAAAATGAAATTATCTTACTTATGGCTTAGCTTTGTATGGGACCGATTTCTCAAAGTATCCTAAAAAAGCCTGAGGAATCATCAGGAATTATCAGCGCTCACTCAGCCCCTGCATAACCCAACTGCAATGCAGAAAATGCAAAATAATGCATGTCATAGCCATTTGCACTGAATAGTAATGCAAACTCAGAAGTACCTCATTTAAATGTTATTATCAATTGTACTAAGAATTAGATATAAAGTATATTCAAATGCAAATCAATACAGACACACCTATTTCTTTTAAATGCACTACATTTTTGTCAATACTGTCCACAAACAGCTACATTAGAACTGACTTCTGTTTTAGATCACAGAGATCAACAGAAAAAATAAAAATAGCATTTCATGGAAATTCGTGCAGTGAATCTTTCTTTTGTCTCCATGAACAGCTGTAACCTTAAACCTGAAAAAAAAAACCACAAACAAACAAAACCCCAAACCAAACTAAAACAAAACCCCCCAAAAACATGCAAGTTTTTTTTCCTAGTTAAGGTGTTTTCTTTTATGAGCAGCTTAATATTTTGTGATTTATCCTTGATCTGTCCTGCTGGCACCACTCAACACCAACCTTTAGTTTACTTCACCTGACAGTAATGCAGCCCCATGAGTGCAGTTCTTACCTCTTACAATCTTCCTCAAAAGTGAAATCTCCAGCCCCTAGCAAGAAATGGATACTCTAATAGAATAAAAAATAGCTGTCTTTTAGAAGACAGTGACAACGAGATGGAAAATGCACTTCACGGGCTTTGTTAGTCTGGAACATTTCACTGTGTGTTCCCAGCAGCTGTTAATAGGGAATGAGTTAGTTAGCAAAAAAAATCAGTATACATTCTATTTTGTAATGCAGATCGAGGAGTTTTAGGTATAATATATTCCCATTGTGACGGGCCCTTTAAAAATGTACTTTCTTTTCTAAGAGTGAGAATTTCAGTGTTCATCAATGGACTACATTTAATGACACTAAAATCATGTGCACCTTACAACTCAGTTCCAAGATAGCGAAAGAGCAAATATGTATTTTTTGAGACTATGAATTGAAATGTATTCTTTGCCCATTGTTGAATTTATTTTAATAATCAAAGTGACAGACAAAGTTTATAATTAAAAGAATACCTTTATACATGAGGAACAAATGGAGTAGTTTCTTGTCTAGATGGGAATTAACAACAAACCCCAAAGCTTTTGAAAAAATGTGAACATTTCTCAAGTTACTCTGGGAATTCAAGCATTACCCCACCCTTCTCCTACACAAAACCCCTATGTTTGGAGCATATTCTCATTTTAATAGTTTAGGTGTTTTCTTTTGCATAAACTTATTCTTGGCCCCTTTTTAAAAAGGCAGCATATGCAATTGAACACAAGTGCCAAAGAGCCCTCCATTTCCTCCAATTTTTTTGTGTTGCAACATCTCCAATCACTTAATTCTCAACTGGTCTCTATTGTTCTATGTTATTTGCTTAGGCACAGATATATCTCGTTCACATTTAAACTTTCATTCCACTTTCGTCTATTTTCTTCACATGAGCCAAACAATGCTGGAGCATGACTTTTCATCCTGTGCCCTCAGAATGCAATAGAACTCTGCTTGATGCTTGTGTGAATATGATTACAAACCTTGCTTTGAAAGAGGAAAATTAACA
>VZTM01028387.1:448349-470661 GCA_013400555.1 Jacana jacana | reverse complement strand
GAACAGACACATCACTGGATGGGGCCTCCGTCTGGGTTGCCACAGTCTTTTTTGAGCAAGCTTTGTGTCTAGCGGAGACCACGGTAGGTTTGTTTGCTCGCAGACTGACAATAGGTGAGCTGGTCTCCGGAGTGAGTTGGTGCGGAGCTCCCGCACCCAGTCCCACAAGCTGCACACCAGCGCGCACCCGCCGACGGCCCTCCCTGTTGCTGGTGGGCAGCGACGCGTCGCTCCCCTCCCAGAGGCTTCTCCTCGTCAGAGGGCGTGGGAGCTGTCGCCGTTGCCCCGGCAACGCCCACGGCACGTCAGCCTGGTCAGCCGCTCTCGTGAGAGCTGGCGGGTGCCGCCGGGCCGCGCCGCTGTCCCGGGCCGCCCCTGGCAAAGCAAGCGCCCGAAATCCCCCTCTACCTCGTCATCCGCTGCGGCTGCGGCTGGGCCGGCCCCGGAGCGGCTGACCCCGATCATTCTTTGAGATACTTCGAGAAAAGCAGATTTAATGCTTTGGATGCTAATGTATGCCAAACCTACCTGTTTCCTTAGCTTGATATCAAGAATTCCTACTGAACTTCTTCAGTAATCACAGAAACAGACACGGAACTGCTGTGCTGCTCTGCAGTGGGGGCTACTTACTTTAATGCACTCCCTTTATCACAGCTCACTCACTTTGTCTCACTTTGTTCCCGAGAAAAGCCCAGCACATCTCACTGCTGTCCAGATCTAGTGTCCTGGGGAAGGGGCTGCTGCTAGATTCAAGGTGGATAAACTTTGTTCTGGTTCCAACCCAGCTCTGGGCGCTCACTGGGTACATTTCTCTGGTTTGATGAGCTGCCACAATTTATGAAGTGCCAGCTTATATTAGTGCAATTGCTGTGACAGAAAAATGAAGTGGCATATCCAGAGCCAGAGAGCTTGACCACCATGTCAAAAAAGGAGCCTCAGAACACCACAAGGGCTCCCAGAGCAGTACTCTGAGCTCCAGTTCCCTCATGTGCTTGCTTTACAACTTTCTTGATTGCTTTTTGGTGCAGCGTAGACACCTTCTTCTGGTCTGTGTAGAGGATGTAAGTTGATGGAGGTTACAGAAACAGGGTGAGAGACTCAAAATGTTTTTAAAGCACTACCGAAGACCTCTTCCTTGTGGATAATGAAAATGTTGAGGCAGAAATGACATTATACACTGATGTGTGCTGGTTCTTTTTTAAGCACACCAAGGCAATTCATTAAGTGGTGAATTCTTCATTCTCCTAATATTTCTCCAATATGCTCCGTTTCCTTGCAGACAAACCCACTTTGTCAGGAAAGGTCTCTAAAATTAATTATCTGAGAAATCTAAGTAGCATGTAACAAAAGACCAGATGGTAAAACCTCCTAAATTACAAAGCCTTGTTTCATAGTATGGCTTTAGAATTAAACAAACATGAACAAAACACTGAAAACTTTTTCTTAATGTATCTTCCTGTCAGTATCATGTATTTTTAGCATCTAAGGCCTGTCTGCAGCCCCACTTCAAACATAATGTGATATGTTTATATCAACAGTGAAAGTTACTTAAAAAGAAAATACTAATTCAATGTCAGTGATTTGGTTTTTTCCCTGCAGATTCCATACTCTCAGATTTTAGCAGGATTTTACTGAAGTACAGGAGGCCAAGTGAGTTGCCTACCTCACACAAGACATCAGCAGCTATTCCTGAGGTTGGAGCTGAGGACACTGCAGGTGAGGGACAATTCAGTTTGTGTTGAGCTAATGAGTTACAATATTTTGAGACATTTTCTAGTAGCAGATGTACAATTATGGCTTTCACTAGGCACAATGCATGTTGCATCTATGTGTCCAAAGACAGAATATGGCTTGTGGTTTGTACATATCAGATTTAATCCATAAACTCAACACACCAAGCTTTTTCATTGTTTGACTCTGTTGACTCTTGCACAGTTACACTAGAGGTAAATCTGTTCCAGTGAGAACTTCTAATTCATTTTAAATATTCTGACTGCTATTCATTAAAACACTGTAAAACTGAAGTGGTGGTGTCACTGGTGGTGGAAAGAACAGTCTGAGGGAAGCGATATACTGCAGCTGTGTTTTAGTCCATGAAGACCATACCAAAGCACTGAATAAATAGCTGGTGGCCAACATTGCCCTGTAGGTACTAGTTGAAGAAGGAGTGCCACTGCCACCTCTCACATAACTCTGTGGAGATTTTCCAGTACGTATCTTTGATTCTCTTAGAGGCTGAGATTTTTCATAATTTAGGCTGATGTGTGTGGAAAGTATGTCCTCTGCTTGATAAAGAAAGATGGGATGCTGGGTATTACATTTTGTTTTTAAATGTTATACTTATTCACGTATAGCAATGCTCATTTTCAAGAAGGTATATAGATCTTAAAATAGAGATTGCATTGACTATTAATAACTATAAAAATTTAAAAGCACTACAAATATGTATTCCACAAAAATTCACAGACACTTCTTGGTATATTGTTAATGTTTAAGTAGTCGGTTGTTGTTTTTCCCTATTTGTAGGGTTTAAGAGATTTTGTTAGTCAATAAAGCTATATCAAACATAATTTTGCAGTAAATGAAATGCCAGATCCCTTGCTTATGTCCACTGCTGTTCCTGTATTCAGTCCAGCATGGCAACAGCAGAGGATATGGCCAAGCCTTTAACTAGCTAATTTTTTTACCTTGTAGTACTGGGGCTTAGATTGGCTTTTGAAAATAATTACCAGCATATATTCAGTTGGGGGTTCTGCTTGAAAATTTATGCTACAACATGGTCTGTTATTTCTCCAAATAAAGTATCTCTTTTAATGAGTGTTTTGTATCGCTGGGAAGCACACACTAATCAAGTAGGAGCTTTTATGCAGACAGCCCAGGACTGAACAATAGCAAATTGCAGTGAATGACATATAACACAGAGGCCTAATGTGAGGCCGAGGCACAAGTCTTTCGATAACTGGAGGACAGAAACAGAATTTAAGTGGTCTACAGGATGTTCCTCTAGTAACACTCTTCACGGAGCTGAATTTTATGCACAGTGACTCTTATCAAACAAATGTCATGCCACCAGATTGATGTAAATGTACATAGAATCATAGAATTTTCTAGGTTGGAAAGGACCTTTAAGATTTTCTAGTCCAACCATTAACCTAACTGCTGCTTTTCTCCCAGTAATCTTTATTAAAATTAGTATAATTTACTCTTTATATGACACAAAGTCCATGCCTTTTAACAGAAGGGAATTATATTTGGTGGTACCTAGTACTGTGATGGCAGACACACCAGGGAGACCAGCCTTGTGCTGTCTGATTCCTAGTCACAGCAGTAGTCATAGAAACACACTGAAAGGGATGTGGAGTCCATCCTCCTGCTCTCACAGGCAATCACAGTATTCAATCCCATTCATCAAGCCCCATTTAAAAAGTCATTTCATTTAAGTCAACTAGGAACAGAGATGGATGGACAGATTACATAGATAACTGCATATTTAGTTTTTCTGGTTTTAGTCTCTTCAATACAAGGTTTCTTTTTTCCAATTTTGGGGGCAGTTTTGTTGTTTGTTTTTTTTACCTAGGATCTTTTGAGGTGCTGCCTAATTTGTCTTTTTCAGGAAGAGTGGTTATTTCAGAGTTTCTTCAGTATCTTGCGAGTAGGCTTGGGAAGGCTTTCTCAACTCTGGTTTCAGGCTGCAGAGCTCACTCCTACGAAGTATAAAGTGTGACTGAAATGGCAACATAGATTTTGAGCAGGAATTTGTATTTAGCAATTTGTCAGAAAGCAATTATGTGCCCATGTCAGCATTTTTATTACTGAATATCTGTTAGGCAGATTTTAAATTCCAATTGAGTTATTTTCCTTTTAAAGTTCATTCCTTTACAGTCACAGTGGGCCATTCTGAGGTAGGCATCCATTTGTAGTGTGGTAGACAATACATTTCGGGGGAGCTGGAATTACTCAGCATTCCAGAACATCAGTTTGGAGATGATATCAAAACGTTTTTAGCAAGCGGTCTGGTCTATTAAAGAGGAATTCCAGAGAACATTCATGGCTTTGGAGGGTGAAATGTAACACCTCTTCAAAGGGAGGGGAAAGCTTAACCAATTAATCCACATAACATGAAATGTCCAAATATGAGAATATGGGGGGTTTATAGCTTTTCTCCCAATTTTGCCTAATTAGTATTTTGCTTTCTTTTGTTTAGCATTTGGTTTTCCTGTAGGCCATTGCAATTAGTCACAGTACATGGTATATATTATTTTGTTCTTGTGCTACTTTGAAAATCTGAGCCACCTTATAATTATTATTTATGAGCTTAATAATTACTTTTGGTCACAACATCACCTTTGAGACCAATTTTTGGACACAGTAACACACCCTTGCAAAGTCTGTATTTATATGTTCTTTAGGAAAACACTGCAAATTTGTTTTACTAAAACAATCACAAAGCAAGGATTTGTAATCAATTTGTTAATCTGCAGCCTATCAGTGATGAGTTGCCCAATGCAGAGCATTGATTGTGGTGCTCTCTTGGACCTTGTGCTAACAATCAAAGGCCAGACCTAACCATAAAACAGCAGGCTCTAAGTGCACATGTAGACCTTTCTTCTGGACACTTCTCCATGCATATTCTATCTGACATATTTCTGCCACTGGACACACTCGTCTTTTCATATCAGTAATAACTATTTTCATTATTCTATTTGGCTTTGATTCATCAACACACTAAGTGTTTTACAGATTCCTGAGAAGAGCAGACAAATAGCTTGTATCTAACTAAGCCATTTTTACTATGCCCTCAGAAATGAAAACACATGTAGCACAAAAAGCTCCTCTCGCTTTTGTTTGCTTACACCCACTCCCCGTAACTGCCCAAAAATGTATATTGCTTCTTATACCACAATCTTAATGTTACTAAAGTGGATTTATTAATATTGTTCATTGTCTTGTTTGCAAGATAAAGCCAATCAGCAAACTGCTGTTAACCCAATTTATTTATGAAAGGTATTTTCCAAGCAAGGAGAAATTATAGTCATTGTTCATCATTAATTTTGTTAATAGATGTGCGTTCATTTATATTACCTTGTAAACAATGTACTGAATTATACAGGAGGCACATTGCTAAACTTGGGATGCTATTTAATCTCATTTTATTCTGTATAATCACAACATTTTCCAAGAAGCCATGACTAATACCTTGAGGTAATGCTCTTTGTGAATTTTGAAGCACCAAGAAGTTGATCTTCAGAACCAGTCCTGAATATTACTGATCTTCACCTATATCAGAACCTGAGTATGTGTAAAATGATTTATTGAGGCAACTAGCTTAGCAAGATTCTAAAAAAGGATTGGACACATATGAATACTGTAAAAAAAGCTTCTGCAGTTACAGTATGTAGGATAAAATTACAAGGGATATCAGCCCACATGATTCAAGTCATAACCCGATCACCAGCTTGAGTCAGGAAAAAACATTCTCTCATGGGAATTATTTTTGATCTAACATTCAGTTATGTGCATTATAAAAATCTTATGGTTCTGATAAATCAATCATTAACCACTATTAAGAATAGCCTTGTTTTAAATATTAGGAAATGAGACCAAGAAGAAGAAACCAGAGTCACAAGTCAAGCACAGTCGAAGTCAAGTGTATTCTGCCATTTTCTGAGTTTTACATCAGTGCTCAACCTGTTGGGCCTGAACCTGTTGCTTGCTCAGTTCGGTTCGGTTTCATCTGTACAAAATTGTCTTAATGCAAGTCCTTCATGAAGCTGTTTAATTGAGAGCACTCTGAGCCAGTTTCACTATAAACCATTTGAAGTCACTTTTGTGTGGGGCAGTCACCATCAGGAACACGCCACGGATTATTGCATGGGAAAAAGACTGACATCACCATTACAGAATGATTTTACCATTCTTGCTATACGATTATTCGCCCCAGGGCAGACAAATTGTTCCAAATAAAACTGATTTTGTTTCAGAACAATTATTCCACTGTCCTCAAATATGTGCAAAGCGGTGGAGCTTGGGACTGGGGGTCGAAGTATGAGGTAAGAGGTGGGAGAGTTTGGGCTCAGTTGGTGGGAGGCATGAGCACTGGCTATCCAATCATGTGCCCTGTGGTTACCTGTGCACGGACACTGTTAAATCCCATGTGCAGAGGTTATTTCTCCTCCTGTTCCCATCTTTCTCTGGTCACTCAGGACTTCTCCACTACTGACTCCTACTATTGAGAAGTAGATTTGTCCTGCACAAAGAGACGTGAAAGAGGCATGTGATACACGAACACAGTGACTACCTGAAAAAGCAAACATTAATTTTCCTTCATTTTAAATATGATGAAAGGGAAGAGGGTTGTTCTCCTCATGAAAAGTAGATGACTGGATATGTAGGGAAAAAAAAACCACAGGAAAGGTTGAGAAGGAGAACTATGAAATAAATGCAAGGAGTATCACTGGAATATGCACCTGAATGTCACACAGTAGAAATCCAGGCAAAACTCCAGAAAGGTCTTAGATTATCAAACAATCTTTGATTTTTGTAGTGTCTATTGCTTCTACTGTGAGCTGGGGTTTCTGACTAGTTCTTCTCTCCAGCTTTTCCTCAGGATCACACAATGACAGAAGCAGGGAATCCACAAGAGGTATAGCAGTCCTCAGTCCAAAGAAACACTGTCCACCAATATTATTGTGGTTATGATAGGAGGAGATCTCATAAAATGCCTGAAATCAAATTTGCTGTCTTTTCTGCAGTGCATCAGGACCAGGAATTGTTGTTTATAGTTTTTCTTTCCAGTTGGATCCATCTTCCTTTTGTCATAGATTTTGCTGGGGACAAACGTTAATAGTCGCATGTTTAATCCTGCTCTTGTTGAAATAAATATTAAAAATCCTGTTGATGTCTTGAATGTTGAATTGCAGTATATAATATAGGTGAGACCTTCCTTCAGAGCTGGAACATCTTACCACAACCATGGCTTTCCCAGTGCTTAGGTTATTCTCAGAGTGGCAGATTACATGATCAAGGGCAGGTTCTTGGGCTTTTATTTGTGTTACATCTAATAAGAATCCAGGGAAAAACTGCAGTCATGCATCTGATCTGGGTTCTATGACAAATCTGGTAACTGCCAGTACAACTTCCATTATGACACCTGTTTTTTTTAGGAGACCATCACGCCATGAGGGAACTCATGTACAAAGTACCTCCTGTGACAAGAGTTCACAGAATCACAGAACAATATGGGATTGGAAGTGACCTCTGGAGATCATCTAGCCCACCCCCCCTGCCAAAGCAGATCTACCTAGAGCAGGTTGGGCTCTGGGAATGTGTCCAGATAGGTTTTCAATGTCTCCAGAGATGGAATCTCCACCACCTTTCTAGGCAGCCTGTTCCAGGGCTCTCACCCTCACAGGAAAGAAGTTCCTCTTCATTTTAGATGAAACTTCCTATGTTTAAGTTTGTGCCTGTTACCTGTTGTTCTGTCAGTGGGCACCACTGAAAAAGTCCTGGCCCCATCCTCCTGACACCCACCTTTTAAGTATTTATAGATGTTGATCAGATGCCCCCTTGGTGTCCATCAGACTAAAAAGGCCCAAGTGCCTTAGCCTTTCCTCATCAGAGAGATGTTCTAGTCCCCTCATCATCTTTGTAGCCCTTTGCTGTACTTGAACTGGGGAGCTCAGATGGGGCTTAGGAGTTAAGAAAGTTTATTATGGTTGAGCTCTACAGATCCTGACTTGTGTTTAGTGCTGCAGTGTAGGTGACCTCCTTTGTGAGAATATGCTTATGTTCTCATTTGTCCATGCTCTTAATACAGTCCTAACCACTTCATGCATCCAACTGATCCCAAAGTCACTGATGTGATACTTCTTCATAAGATTAAATATCTTTCTCTGCAGCTGTCCAAAGGAAAAAAACAATGACAGTGTTTTATTTATTGGAACAGGGATGTCAAATCAAATAAATTGTTTTGCCCAACGGTCATTGCATCTGTCATTTAGTCTTTAGTCACTGAGGGAGACAGGAGAGGGAAAAAGATTAAACCAAGCCAATTTGAAGGAAGCCATATCAATATTAAAGTTCTGTACAAGGTAATGAAAAGACACATTTGATTTTGTGAAATTTGTAAATGATTGTACGGACTGTGTAATATATAGTACAGGAATTAATATAAAATAACCATTTACAAAGAAAAAGAAAAGAAAACTGGATGAAACTCCATCCAGGCATCCAACAAGGGATGACTTGCAATGTGAATAAGTGAGGCTACTCAATTGTCTCGTGGATAAGAGCTAATGAGTTTCTAATTTTACAATGTATACCATCTTTATAATGACCAAAAAAAATGTTTCCTGCTCTTGCAATATCACCATTTACATGGTATGTGAGAGCTAGTACATTTCTTTGAAAGTTATCTAATAGAGAACTCCTTTACAGTTTATTCTGATATTTATGATATTTTTTATCCTATTGGCAGTATGCTATTTTGGTTTTAGCATCATTATTTGATCACAACATCCAATATCGCAGGCGAAAACTGAGGACACTGTCAGTTGTCATTTCTGTGTGTTGTGGAGGAAGCAAAAAACTGTCAGCTGTAACATTGCAGCACATGTGAGGAAAAAGATTGCAGAGGGCAAAATGGCTGTGAATTGTAGATCTTCAGCAGACCCTTCTTGCTGCAGTTTTCATGTTCCAACAGTGTCAAGGAGAGGTTATTGAGTACTCCTGATTATATTTCCCCATTTTTTTTCAGATTTTGAAAAGTATCAACATCTTTAAAATATCTGTACTTAACATAAATACCCCTCAGGCTAAGATGAAACCCTGTTACAAAAAGCCATTAGAAATAATACATATTTCTTTAAATCTTTTAATTTTATTAAGGATATGAAACAGACAAATCATGCAAATACTATTTAATAACTAGTTTATATCTGTCAGAAAATATAGAAATCACATGGTTCTGCTTTAAAGTATTCTTGTACCATAGTTAATCAACATTTAACTGCCAGATCACATATATGAATCAACTGCTGTGCTAGTACATCACATTAAAAATTCTTTTTGAATTCTAAAGCAACTTGTCAACATGTATGTACTAGTAGTAAGTGCTCACAGTCACTTCAATACTTTCTCTGATGTTACCCATTTCCTGACAAACATAAGGGCAAATTTCAATCATGATATAAAACTGCTATGTTTGAAACCAGTCATGGAATTATTAACAATAGTGACCACTGCCGGCTATTCTACTGCACATTTCTATAAGCTCTTTGTCTCTTCAGATCCCAAAGGGTTATTGTCACAAATGTGCATTAGTTCAGCCTCCCAGTGTATGGCCTTCATGGCATTGTCACCACTGTTGAAGCCAGGTGAAGCATGGCACTGACGATACGTGTTCTGTGAGGATCAGAAAGGTTATCAGCCACAGCCAAGCATCACATGAATGTGACAGAAAGTCATCGGGTGAGCTTTGTCATTTGAGACAATGCAGCGCTGAGTAGTCTTACCTGGAAAAAAACAGTTACTCAGCTGGTGAATACACTGCAGGCCCACTGAGAAGCCCTTATGACACCTTCATCCATGGCCAAGTGTAGCTCTGGTCCTGAGTGACTTGCCAAATGAGCCACTGTGGAACTGGGAACAGCCTCTCCATGTCATGAATTGTGATGTCCTGTTTAAACTCTAGCACCCACATTACATTGACAAGGAACATAAATACAGAAACTCACATCTTCCCTTTGAGAAAAGATCAAGGTAATTTTAGATGGCATTTGATCAGATAATGAAGTCAGAAAGCACTGTCTTTTGTTTATTGTCTTATTTACAACACTGAAACTCTATGATGTAAATCTCCTGGCACTACGGGGTTTTATGATTAATTTTTTTACGGATTCCGTTTTTCTGCCCCAGCCAGCCAGGCCAGAAAATGAAATGACGTTTCTTTCTAAACTCTTCATCCTCCACTTGGTGTTGAATGGTACGTGGTGTGATGAGTTGCTATAGTTGAGATGTGGCCGGTTTCTGTTAGCACACAGTTACCATTGTCTTGTTTCTGTCCAAAGGTGTCTACATCCCAGTCCCTTTTGCGGGACTGGGCATGCCAGCATTACCAGGGTCCTGTTGAACTTGGATGTTCTGTAACATCCTTTCCATCAAAAAACAATGGGAATCAAAGCACCCAGAAATGCAGAAGTCATGTTTTACAGTTATGACACTCATGGTTACAAGAAAATGCCAAAAATCCCACTGATGGCAAAAGCGGTGCATTAAGGGATCTTTGAAAATCCTTTTGGGATGGAAAGTGCTGTCTGGATCACCACAGAAGAGGCAGGTCTTGTTGGAATTTCTTAGGGATGTTTGTGATCCTTCATTGCTTAAGGACTTTGCCTTATTATAGCACTGCTGCTGTTGTTGCAATGTGCAAGTTTGTCCATCAGTTTAGCAAAGATTTAGAAAGCTTAAATTTTAGCAAGTATTTGACAGCTTATACTGTTTAGATCCTTTGCTCACAATACAGAAAGCATATTTAACTTTTGAAATGCAGTAATGACTATGATGAAAGTCTATAAAATCACCAATGGAAAAAAAAAAAGTAATCTATTTAGACACGAGAGTTTGTGCTAGCACATGGAAAGTAATATTTAATTGAAGCATATGGACAAGGCTTAAGTTACATGAAAGTCTCTGGCACTGCTGTTGATAACTAGTCAGCTTCTGTTGTGAAGCAGTCTAGCTTTGAGAGATTAATGAGTGTGCTAAAGCCTTGGTAATGGTTCCTTTCTGAGAATTTATTTTCAGACACCTTGATCTCTATCATATTTCTTAAAATACATGTAAAAAGTAATAACAATGCCATTGGCCAAAACCAGCTGGCTCCTTACTGCAGATATGTACAACCAGAATAATACTTGTTAGACCTTTGCAAGTATCAGCATTTCTTTCTGATGAGCATGTCAAAGCTTGAGCATGTAGTGCGAACCCATGTCACAAGTTTAAAGGAGGATTAGCTGAGGCAATGTCTTCCTCACTGCCTAAGATAATGCAGCAAACATGGCTAGAAGCTTTCTCTGAGCAGCCTGAGGGTTATAAGCAACAGAGTGAGGCAGCTTTCAGTTTAAGAGGAAAAGGTACATATTCTGTTTAAACATATTTTGACTCTGAAATGCTGAGATATCACTGTTGTGGATCTATTGACATTGAATTTGCAGCAGTTGTACTGTATATATATCATATCAAATCCTCTGACATGATCGATTAGGGTTTTTTTATGGTCAGGGCATCTTTTTATGTTAGGCGAGGGTATTCTTTCAATAGTTTTTAAAGTAATAGAATAGTAATTTTTAAAAAGCCCTCAAGATGTTCAGGAAGAAATCAAAGTCAATACTCTTAATTTTATATTAGGTAATTGCATAATAAAATTTAAATCTTTGTTTCATAATTATGAATTAGATACCTTCTGCCCATTATTCTATGGAAATGTGAAAGAAATTGTTAAGGTAATAGGGGAGAAGGGACAGCATCCCAGCTGCATCCTGTAATACGCTGTTTATAGCAACAACATTCTGCATAAAATGAATAAAAGATAATTCAGTGCATATGTCACTTCTGGATATGGTGAACACTTGGTTTGATATTTATTTCTAGAAGGCTCTTGGTGATTGTCTATTGTCATAGCATGAGATGAGACGGAATGAGTGACTCCTTGAATGCAACTGCAGTAACAAGGAGAGCCTGCAGTCATGTCTTGTTAATTTACCAAAGAGAATGTCATATTTACATTTCAAATTATCTCACTGCATAGCTTCCAACTTGCTAGGATTATCCTGAGTTTAAACCATCCAGATTCAGGTTTCATTATTTACCCAGACTATGCTAATCCTTTGCTTCACCCTCCCTCTATCCCTGCTACTCACCCACAGAAAAAAATAAAGAGACCCTTCTTCAGAAAATCTAACATTAAAGGGAGATGCCAATCCTGCTTAATAGTTATGAGATGATTCCTCCAAAAGAGCAGGGCAAAATGTCATTTTTATTATTCTTCTACTTCCTCTCCCTCCCTTCCTCCTCCCCTCACCCATCTCCTTGTATGCAGGCATTAGGAGTATATTTTCAGTGTGATGTGCAGGGATTTATATGTGTAAATCTTACTACTGTTATTAGAACACATTAGCACAGCCAGCTAAAAATGTGCACCCTTTAATGTTTATCTGCTTGCTCTAACTTCTTATCCATATCCTGGGCCTGATTCTGATTTCTCACTGGTATTTACCTATGTAGTGATAATGATGTATGGAAATTATTCCTAACTTATGTTAAAGTAATAATAGCAGAATATTTCTCAGCCTCCCATCTGTGACATTTATGCAGAAGCCATATCATTTTCTCCATTTTTCTGCTTTCTTTCCTTCGGGACCTCTTAAGGTATTTTCTACCTCATTCATTCACCAGCAGGAACTCTCAGCCCCAGTTTTCACACCCATTTTCCACTAACTTCATTATGCAAACATGTATAAAAAAAAACATCTTAGTCCTATGACTAAATTATTTGAGGGCGAATTATTGAGTTATTTCAGGTCATGCTTTAAATGGCAAGGTGTTCACAGATTTTATACAGGTTTTAAACCTGTGAAAATAAAGCACTGATTTATTCATTTTGGATTCTTTATGAAAACACATGCTACCAGAGTAGAAAGGTGTTTTGCTGAGGGTGTTCCTCAGGGAAAATCTTAGCTCCAAGGGTTTTTCTTACTGTCCAAGTGGATTCAGCATATGCCTTAATTCTGCTCTTTTCTACCAATGCAACATTTAGAGCTGGACCCAGCTGAAATGGAGCTTGGCCAGTGCTGGATGCATTTGAAAATCCTGTCATGAGGGTTTCTCTGAGACTCCGAGGGTAACATAGCACCAGCTGATAAAGGGAAATGGTCTGTGTCAGTCTCAGCCCTGGAGCCAAGTTGGAGAAGAGGGATCACCCACCACCATCCTCCTTTAATCTCTGCTCAAAAGGCTCAAAATTTACAGCACCTATTAGAAGCGAGGGAAGGAGTGCTAAGGTTTGACAGCAGATGAGGGGGAGAGGAGCTTGGTCAAATGATCTGGCGACAGCATCACCCTGTGGTGATCAAGATGACAGGCCAGAGCTTTGGCATCTGTCCTTTTTTGCTGCTACTTAGAAATACTTCAGTGGAAAAAAAGTAATCTGGATACTATTTAACCGGTTCTTTGTAAAAGCCTAGCCTTTCCCAGGTCTGCCCATTTATCCATTCACCTCGATTTATTGCCAGGTCAGAGGCAAGAGATCTAACACAGTAGCTTAGGTGATGCCAGCATTCTGTGCCCAGAGCTGACTTTGTAGTCCGTTTTCCTTGTTTTCAAACACAGAAATTTCAACACTATTAGACAGTTTCTGCTAACTGTTTACCAGAAATTAATAAATACCATTTACATCCTCTTACAAAGAAACTGGCATTTTTCAGCTGTTCTTCAATGAATTGATGTGATTCAAAACTTCTGATTGAATTGGGATTGTTTAGTTTGAGGAAGAGGAGGCTGAGGGGAGACCTCATCACTCTCTACAACTGCTTGAAAGGGCATTGTAGGGAGGTTGGTGCTGGTCTCTTCTCTCAGGCAATTAGCGACAGAACAAGAGGGAATGGCTGCAAGCTGCAGCAGGGTAGGGTTAGGCTGGACATTAGGAAAAAGTTTTTCACAGGGAGAGTGGTCAGTCAGTGGAATCAGCTGCCCAGGGAGGTGGCGGAGTCACCATCCCTGACTGTGTTTAAGAGTAGATCGGATGTGGTGTTGAGGGATCTGGTGTAGGGGAGAACTTGTAGAGTAGGGCTGATGGTTGGACTTGATGATCCCAAGGGTCTCTTCCAACCTAAACGATTCTATGATTCTATGAATCCACAGGAGTCAGTGCAGCTACCAGGATTCGGGGGGGGGAGGGGGGGAGGTGTGAAGGTGAGAACAGAGAGCAAATTAACTCTACAGTTGTCATTTGTAGTGCTCCATGGAAGTGTCTTTTCTCCTTGGTTTTGTGTAAGTACAGGTAGTTCTGTGACTCTGCTTTCCAGCTACCTGCAGAACTTTTACCATTTAATTTCTTTCTTGCAAACTGTCACATTAGCCTGATGATAGTTAAATGGTGTCCAGATTAAATGTTGTCCAGATGTAACTGAAGGAGCTCAGGAAATTCACAGTATCAGTGACCCAAGAAAGAAAGTTATTAAATAAAACGCCTCACCCTGTAGAAGCCCATTCTGGCCTGTATCAGGAACAGTGTGGTGAGTAGGATTCAGGAGGTGATCATCCCCCTCTACTCAGCACTGGTGAGGCCTCATCTCATGTTCTGCATCCAGTTTTGGGCCCCTTACCACAAAAAAGCCATTGAAGTGCTGGAGTGGGTCCAGAGAAGGGCAACAAAACTGGTGAGGGGTCTGGGAATAAGCCTTATAAAAAGAGGCTGAGGGAGCTGGGGTTGTTCAGCCTGGAGGCTGAAGAGAGACCTAGTCAGATAGCCAGTCTCCACAACTGAAGGAGGTTGTGGAGAGGTGGGAATCTGCCTCTTCTCCCAAGTCACAGGCTATAGGGCAAGAGGGAATGGCTTCAAGTTCTGCCAGGGGAGGTTCAGATTGGATATTAGGAAAATTTTTTCCAATGAAAGGATTATTAAGCATTGGAAAGGGCTGCCCAGGGCAGTGGTTGAGGCACCATCCCTGGAGATATTTAAAAGATGGGTTGACATAGTGCTTAATGATACGGTTTAGTGATGATATTTTTATCAGAATTAGGTTGATGGTTGGACTAAGTGATCTTAAAGGTCCCTTCCAACCTAGACAGTTCTATGATTCCAGCTGTTTAAATAGACAATCCCAAGCCAAGCTGGTGATTTTGAGTGAAGAGCAAGTCTAGAGATGCCACAGTCAGTAGAGCTTGGCACATCAGCCTGGAGTGGTTGAACACTTTACTTGCAGCCCAAATTTAGATGTAGCTCCCTGTTCTGTCCTGGGCATGTGCATGTGGCAGCAGTGCCAAGGGTCGGGAGGTTCCAGGCTCTGACCATCCCAACCCATTCCCTAGGAAAGGACAAAACAAAGCAGGAGGGGAACATGATGGTGCTTATGGACAGGGAGTCCTCTGCAGCATCAGCCAACAAGCCCTGCAAGGATAACACAGTGTTACCACAGCTTCTAGCTCTTCTCCCAGCTGCAGTTAGGTAATATCATAAAAATGGCAAAGAATGCAAGCCCAAGTTCCACTAGATTGCAAGCCTTCCCTTAGCCAGGACTGCTTCATGGAGGTGAAGATAAGCAGCATTATTGTTATCATCCAAGTAATTAGTTCATTAATTAGTTTGTCGTCAGGCGTGCATCAAGATCATATTTACAATATTACTCTGCACCCCCAGATGCCAATAAAAGATCAATGTTCTCAAAATATATCATACAATATATTTTATATATTTATAGATAAAAGATAAAATCGAAAAGAAAAAGGATAAAAGAAGATTTAATTGCCTAACAGACATCATGGTATTTCATATGCAATAAAGGTTGCTGTAAATGACAACTTCTTCCTAAATATGTAGAAACTAACCAGATATTGCAGCAATCCTCTTGTATTCTCAGATGCTGGTTCCCAGATCCAGCTATGCATCACAGGAAATGAGAGATGTTCTTTTCAGATTGCTTAATTGTTTCTGCAAGCACGTTTATCATGCAGGAGAAATTTAGTAGGAAAATACAGCTCTTGTTTTTAATGTTCCTTTTGGCTGCTTATGAGATAAATAATCAGGATATATTTATAGCTTAAGGGACCAATTTGCCTGAGATAGAGTAGTTAATTGTATTATTCTAAAGAAATAATACGTAGTATCTCAAAGTAATTCCAGCTTGTTGCTCTCAGCTCACTAACCCAAAATGTCTCTTGCAGAAAGAACAGCATTAAACCAGTGCCAATCTGACATTCCATTTTTCAATGACACTTCTTTTATTTAGTCTATACAAGAGGACTTTATTTTTTTATGCTAAACACATCTATATAACCTATCTATCTATCTTTCTTAATAATCATTTTTTCTGCAAATTAAATATATGTAGGTCATTTCATTCTTTCATATTGAACTTATACAAATACCAGTATTTCTGAGAATTTCCTAGGCTGGCTAGTGCACAACTAAGTGCTTTCTACACTACAGTAAAAGAGAACTTGTCGTACTTTTGAGACTGTCAGATGCAATTATGCAGTTTTAGAGTTTTACGATACCCAACATAATTTAAGTATTTGAGTGTACCAACATGTTTGTAAAACATAGCTTACCTGAGAGGTGTGAACATATTACCTGCTATAAGTATGGATAAAATAACAAATAAATTCATGTTAGTAACAGAACATCAGAAAACAAATCTGTGGAAAAGCTTTCTGAGTCACAAAGTCAATTTAGTCATTTCAGTTAAACTACTAAACTGCTAATGTAGCTGAAAAGAGAGGTTTAATTTCATGAAGAACTCTGTGGGACTAGAATTATGAAAAATTATTGATAAGAGTGGAAAACCTTGGCTTCTAAAATGGAAGGTTTTTCATGAAGTATAAGATTTGTTGGTTGCTGTAGGCATGATTTAATAGCAAACTTTGGTTATCACATTAAAAGCCACTAACCTGTAATTACTGGTTTATAATATTAACAGAGAAGGGCTAGAGCACCAAATGGACACAAAAAATGGTCAAAGAACATTAAATATGATCAAACATAACAGACTTGCTATGGAGTTTGTCATGTGGCTTTTTTAAAAAAAAAAATCTGAATATTGTTTGAAAGTCTTCTAAAGCAGTTTTTAGAAAGAATGAACAATTGAAATAGACAAATTCTGTTCTGAACCTTAATCAGTTATCAGCACGGCTGTGTCTCCATAAGAAGCAGCTAATTTTTATCAGCCTATAAAGCTCATGGCAGATGATTTCTTAGTACTGACTTGTTACTTGTTACTTGTGTCTAAATTGTATTTTATTGTTGTAGGCTTTAAGGCTTTTGAACTCTCTTGTACTCTTAAACTTGTTTTTTAATGAATATATAAATAAAATTGGCTCTAGACTACCCAATAGTTACATACAGCCTTACCTGGAGACGCCTAGCACTACTGAGCTCTATGTCTTTACTGACTCAGTGCCTTCAAGACAACATGCAACTCTGCATGAAGACAGGCCTTTAAACCAAAGTGAATTTCCTTAAATTTTTCCTAGTGACAAAAGCATTTGGTAATTTTTCCCCACCTGACTCATCCTTTCTAAGCATTCTCTTCAGCCTTAAAAGAAAATATCACTGACATTATATCTGTGTTTTTCCAGTCACTAGGAGTAGAGTGAATGGATGCAATTTTATATTCTTTTTCAATTAGAAATATCTAGCAACAAATACTGCCTTCCATCATGTATCTCCGCCATTTTGATTCACTTATTTAAGTCTGAGAGACAGAGCCCACAGTACCTATCTATGTAGCATCATTTGCCTTCCTAGAGTATATTTCCCCAGAAATTAATTGCAAGATCCCTGGATCTTCAGTAAATGTATCATTGTCAAAACTGAAGGAGAATTCAGTGTGTTTAAAAGAAGTTTCTCTCACTGAGCAGTGAGAGAGAGAAGCTTTCCAAGTAGCACCTACTACTCCACTACCAGATTCATCCAGGCAAGGGCTAAGTAAGCTGCAGCTGCCTTCACTTCTCTGCCACAGAATCAAACCTACCAGGACCCAGGGCAGGGCAGGTGCTGGGCACCCCTTAAATACCACACTACCGGCAAAAGTTTGATAACAGCAACTGAAACCCATTATTTGTGGGTAGAACAGATTGGCTTTCATGCTGACTGATAGCTTTAGGCTGTCATTCCCCAGACATTGAATCAGGCTTTGGTGCTGGATACAAGTCACTACCACCCTATGCAAAACCATAAACCAGTACCAAGACATTCTAACCATTCAAACATGTTATTGGCCTGTTTGGGGGTTGGGGTTTTTTGAACATAGGGAAGTAAGTATATTTTATGCCACATCAGGCTCTCTCCTTCTACACCTTGCTTGCTTCTAACATGAATCAGAGCATTGGCTTTGAATGCTATGCTTGAACTTGATAAATATCTGTGTGTTTGCAGCTATTTTGTGCTAGAGATGCCATAGTAATGCACACATCCACTAGCAGCAAACATGATGCTATGGGCTAAATTCCATCTTTACTAGTAGTCTGCAGGAACACATTATTCCAACTTCCAAAATCCAAAAGCTTCCATATATCAAAAAATACCCAGTGAAACATATTTCCTAAAGGTGATCACAGTGCTGATAAAGAGATGACAAAGACAGGCAGCAGCCTGATCAGCAGGACTGATCAGCACAGCCTGGAACACCAGTGCATTTTCAGCTGAGGTCTTGGTGATGGATTGATTATGTGAAGGCTGTTTGTTGTTTTTGCAATCTCTTTAAAAGGTAACTATGACTTTAGATATCTGTTGTTTGTGAATAAAGCATCCTTAAGAGAATTTCCCAAACATATGCAGCATTCATTTTTCTGCCATGAAGGAATCAACCCACTTGAAAATTCTCAGATCCCAACTCATATCTGGTGTTGTAGATTAATGACTTCTAGAGAATTAAGCTAGTTTGCACATAGAAAACCTTGCTTCTTCCCTGCTGCTCTCTACTTCCCTAAAACAACCCCAAAACATCTAGTTTGATCGCTTAAAAAGAGAATCAGCTTTAATGCAGTATGTGCTGAAGGTATTCAACTTTGTGAGTTCTCAATAGAAAGCCTAGTCTGCTGGTGACAGGAGTATTTCTGGTCTCTTGAGCATCTTCAGTTGCAAGACTACATTTACTGTTTCAGGTGAGAACAGGATAGCTATGTTTTGCCAAACACAGGGGTACCGGGACTGCTTTCGCATTGACACGTAGTAGACAGTAGTGCAGACACGGCACACCTCAGGCTTCAGCTATAATCCAACACTGCTTAGAGGCAATAACCTCAGCAGTAATCTCAAAGTTTAATAAACATGCCGACTGGGACAGCCTACTTTGCCCTGTAGCAAGACCACCTTCCCAGTGTTATTGCTCTCCCTGTTGATTCAGGTGGGCTCAGGAGACAGAGGGGCAAAGTTCTTTAAACATTTTTATCTCATTGGAACTCTGTGATTATTTTTTTTTCCATTTTTGTCACTTTTATCCCTACCCGTGCTCTCTGTGTAAAATGCAGACACAGAAAAAATATATTTGCCGTACAGTTTTCCAGTGACAGGAGACAGGACTGCTTTCCTTTGGGTGCTTTCAGTCTTTCCCTTCAGGATATAATCTTCTTCTGCACTTTTAAAGGAAGGAATCTACACAGAAAGAAGCTTCCAGTTTCACAAAGAGCAATCAAATTTTTCTACCCTTTATGGATTTGAAAAATGGCTTAATTGATTGATGATGTAGGCCACTGTTGGTCAAGACCATGTCCTTTTGTAGTTTTGTGGGTTTTTTTAAACAGCATAGAAATTTCTGAATTAATTAGAGTATTAATTGAATGATGAATTTTGCCAGTGCTGGCTTGAAGGTAGATTTGTAATTTTGTACCCAGGGTAAAATATGGCTCTGGCTGCCTTCATCTTCTGAGCTGCTCAGCTTTTGTAGAATGTTACATTCTTTCTGATACTTTTCCAGAATACCTGAGGTTTTATTAGAAACAGTAAATGAGTAGGAAGTGTGAGGAAATTCCAGTTAAGAAGTCTTATGGCCCGTTATTTGCATCTTAGCCAAGATGCTTCCACTGACTTCTGCCTCGTGTTGTCTTCTGTTATGTGTGATGTATTTAGTATTACAAAAATAGGAAAGCTCGTAGTTATTAAACAGCAGGTTTACTTGCATTTGATTTAAGGTTTCAAAATCAGCTTCAACAGATGGAGTAATTATTGACCCAAGTTGTCCATCTGCCAAGAGGATCCAACCTGAGAAAATAGATACTTTTCACAGAGATAAAATACTTGCATTTTATGGAGATGGTCATATGAGTCCTTTCAGATGATTAATAATCTACTAGTTCTCTTGAACATCTTGACATATTCAAAATAGCACAGTTTTGACAAATATTTCCTTCTCCATCTCCCATGTTTAAACACAAAACTTAGAGAAAAAGCAGAGAGAAGACCTAATACGCTAGGAAAGCTAATTACATTCTCTGGTGGGTGGGGTTTGGCTGCTTTTTTTTTTTTTCATTTTAGTTCAGAAAAAGTGAAAAAATTAGAGATCTGGCATTCTGTGACATTCCTGACAGGCCCAGAAAATTTAAGTTATCATCAAAACAAATATTAAACCAATAAGGAGATGTGAAGTTTGTCCAGCAAAAGCTTTTGTCGCTCCTAGAAGTACTGGAATATATATATTCCTCTGTAGTCTGCTATGAAATATTGTTAGGGTACAGCAAAGAATAATTTGACCCCAACATCAAAAGTAGTGAATTTTATTGGAAAAAATTCTGACACAAAGAAGACCTTCACAGGACTATTTGGCATAACTCCTGATAACAGGCTGGGAAAACCCAAAACCTTGTAGGATACACTACAATTTAGGCAAAAATTACTGGGCAGGAGCAGAGTGAGATAGTTCTTGTGGATTCTGTGTTTTTCCTGTGAATGTGGCATAGAATCATAGAATGATATAGGTTGGAAAAGACCCTTGGGATCATCAAGTCCATCCATCAGCCCTACTCTACAAAGTTCTCCCCTACACCAGATCCCCTCAACACCACATCTAATCTACTCTTAAACACATTCGAGGGTGGTGACTCAACCACCTCCCCAGGCAGCTCATTCCGATGTCTGACCACTCTTTCTGTGAAGAATTTTTCCCTAATGCCCACCCTAACCCTACCCTGCTGCAGCTTGCAGCCATTCCCTCTTGTTCTTCCGCTAATTGCCTGTGAGAAGAGACCAGCACCAATCTCTCTACAATGTCCTTTCAAGTAGTTGTACTATCTACTCAAGTAGAGGGTGATTATCTCTCCCCTCAGCCTCCTCTTCCTCAAACCAAACAGTCACAACTCCTTCAGTTGCTTTTTATAAGATTTATTCTCCACTTGTCTCCAGATTTATTCACCAACTTTGTTGCCCTCCCCTGCACTTACTCCAGCACCTCCAGATCTCTCTTGCGTTGATGTGCCCAGAACTGGACACAATACCCAAGGTGTGGCCTCACCAGTGCTGAGTGTCCCTTAGCTAATCCACTTCTTGTGTATCCTTCTATGAAAGGATCTCCAATTCTAGAATCTGATGGCCTGGTATTCTTTTTCTTGTTGACTGCAAAGAATGTTGGTCCATTTGTTTTGATCATCCATCTAAGGGCACAGGAGCAGGCTGTTCCCATGTGCTGGAAAACTAGCAGGCAGGGAAGGAGACAGGCCTGGCTAGACAGGGACCTTTGTCTAGATCTTCAAAACAAAAAGAGAATGTATGACCTTTGGAAGAGGGGTCAGGTCTCTGTTGAAACCTATAAAGATGTAGTGAGGCTATGCAGGGAGAAAATTAGGAAAGCCAAAGTGCAGCTAGAGCTCAACCTAGCTTCAGCTTTTAAGGACAATAAAAAATGTTTTTATGAGTTCATTAACAACAAAAGGAGGGTGTGGGAAAATCTCCCTCCCTAATAAGGGATGCAGAGGGAAACATAGTAACAAATGATGAGGAAAAGTCTGAGGCACTCAATGTGTACTTTGCCTGAGTCTTTAACAGTGGAACTAGCTGTTCCCTGGAGACCCAAACACAGGAGCTAGGACACAGGAAGGAAAACCAGAGCGAGGACATCACAATTAATGAGGAAGTGATCGGTGACCTGCTATGCCGCCTGGATGCACACAAGTCTATGGGGCCGAATCGGTTACACCCAAGAGTGCTGAAAGAGTTGGCAGACGTGCTGGCCTAGCCTATTTCCATTATTTTCCTTAAGTCATGGCAAACTGGAGAGGTCCCATTGGAGTGGAAGGTGGCGAACATAACGCCCATCTACAAGAAGGGCAAAAGGGAAAATCCAGGAAACTATAGACCTGTCAGTCTGACCTCGATAGCAGGGATTGTCATGGAACAGACCATCCTGAGTGTCATCACAAATCATGGAATGAACAACCAGGGGATCAGGCCTAGTCAGCATGGGCTTATGACAAGCAGACCCTGCCTGACGAACCTGATCTCCTCCTATGACAAGATGATCCAATTGTTGGATGATGGGAAGACAGTGGATATAATATATCTGGACCTTCAAAAAACATTTGACACTGTCCCCCACAAAATTCTCAT
>VZTM01028387.1:435689-448281 GCA_013400555.1 Jacana jacana | reverse complement strand
AGGGGCTGAACATGAGCCAGCAGTGTGCCCAGGTGACCAAGAAGGCCTATGGCATCCTGGCTTGCATAAAAAATAGTGTGACCAGCAGAATTAGGGAGGTGATTGTCCCCCTGTACTCATCACTGGTGAGGCCTCACCTTGAGTATTGTGTCCAGTTCTGGGCACCTCAACGCAAGAGAGATATCGAGGTGCTGGAGCGAGAGCAGAGGTGGGCAACGAAACTGGTGAAAGGCCTGGAGAATAAGGCTTACAAGGAACGATTGAGAGATCTGGGACTCTTTAGTTTGAGGAAGAGGAGGCTGAGGGGAGACCTCATCACTCTCTACAACTGCTTGAAAGGGCATTGTAGAGAGGTTGGTGCTGGTCTCTTCTCACAGGCAATGAGCGACAGAACAAGGGGGAATGGCTGCAAGCTGCAGCAGGGTAGGTTTAGGGTGGGCATTAGGGAAAAATTCTTCACAGAAAGAGTGGTCAGACATTGGAATGAGTTGCCTGGGGAGGTGGTTGATTCACCATCCCTGACTGTGTTTAAGAGTAGATTGGATGTGATGTTGAGGGATATGGTGTAGGGGAGAACTTGTAGAGTAGGGCTGATGGTTGGACTTGATGATCCCAAGGGTCTCTTCCAACCAAAATGATTCTATGATTTGCAGAAACATGGGCAAAGTTTATTCTAACTATTCCAGAATTATTTCAACATGTTGCTCACACTATTTATGCAGGCTTTACCAAAACAATGCATTGTTGCATCTAAGGTAATGTGAATCCATTAGCAACTAGTGACTTTCAGTTTAGTTGGATGTCTTGTGTCCCCTTTCACCTGATCCGCCTTGAAATACCAATTGATACCTGATCCAAATCACTTTTCTGACCTTCATGTAATCAAAAATAAGGTACTATTGCCCAAGCAGAGATAGCTTAATGGGATAAAGATGTCCAAAGCATGAAGTCAATGGAAACAGTCACCCTGTAGTGGGCAAGTCTGGTGCCAACTGGAATTTGCCCTGTGCAAATAGAGTATCTGAAACATACTGGATCTGAATTGATCCTGAATGTGTCAGAGGATCTTCAACAAGCATCTCACCCCTATATGTCTTTGAAATAGTGGGTAGTTACCAAATGAATGAATTTAGTGTATATAATAGCAACAATGAACACTTACCTAACACTGAGGTTGTATGGTTGTACTAGTTGATACTGAGAAAACCTTTAAAATCCTTGAATGTAAGATGCTAATAATTATGAAGTATGATTTTATAAGATGAAGAAATGCTATTAGTATTAAAAAAGCAAAATACTTTATTTTGCCTGCTGTGCTTCAGGGACAGTATATAATGCAGAATACAAGTAATGTCTTGAGCTTGATCTAGGGCTTGACTGGAATCTGCTTGGACTGAATAGAAGATGCTTTTTCTTGTGACTACTCTTGGCTAATGACTAGAGCAACCTTATTTTCCATTGGCAAAAATCTTCAAAGGTCTATGTGTGGGATTCAGTAATGTCTTAGGATGCTCTGTCATTTGATCATATCAAAAAAGGCTCATTGGCAAAGTTCCTGACAGTGAATATTAGAATTTTTATGCATAATGAACACCATTTTGGCTCATTTTCAGAGACAGGTATATAATATCCTTTATTAGTATTATACCAGAACACTTTCATTATCAGGTGGGTTAGGGCAGAAGGTTACTTTAGATACTCAAGAGCTCAGTATCCACAATTCATCATCTGTAATTACTCAAAGTTTTGTTACCAATGCAGCCAAGTGCATTATACAGCCAAGCACTTCTGCATATTTATAGTTAGGAAAAAAAGTTCATAAAATAGATTCAGTAATAACAACAACATCATGTTTAAATTATAGTGACAAGAATTACTTTGTAACACTTTAGAAACCTATAACCCACCAGGAGCTCGAAGGTCTATTATGGTTAATGAGGCTGGTAGATGTGGTACTATTACAGGAACAAATGAACAGATAAATAAATCACAAGAACAAATTGCAGTCTTAATATTTTTTTCTAATCTAAACTGAACTAGTACTCCTATATAGGGCATCTATCTGAATGAAACTTTATGTGCTGGTTTAGGTGTTAAATTATAGGACAATAGCTGGACACCTACCAAGTACTAAAGGACAATTAGCAGATTAAATCCTCTTCGGGGGTTTTTCCAGTATCCCTTGAAAAATGCTTGGTAAAAGTACTGATGATAGTTGCTTGTGGCTCCATTTTTTCGAAGTGAAATTCTAAGAAAGTGATTAGCATTCATTCCTTCTGCCCCTTTTTGTTCACCTTTTGGAAATGTTAATGTTGCGTGACTGACACTCTCCACTCAACCGTATTTTGAGACTAAAATTATCTGAGTGCAGTACCTGACTGTAGTTTAGCATTTCAAATACAACATTGTCACACTCAGTATATCACAAAAAAAATGCACCATCCCATCTCATCTTACTCAAGTAGGCCTCATCCTCTCCAAGGAGGGACAGTCAGTCCTTCTACTGTCAAAGGCCCTCCTTGCAGACACCCCACCTTGTGAGAGGTGCTCTAGAGGGTCCAACTAATGACAAGAGCCGCCATGGCCTTACCTGGTTGACACAGGGACAGCGAGGGATCTTTTGGAACCAGTGTGACAAATATTGAATTTTTGGAGTGGCATCTTTATCTTTTTATTTATGTAAAGCTGAAGAAATAGGAAAACCTTTTATCAGTGTAATCTGTCTCCTTCAGTTCAGAGCTGAGTACAGCCACAGGGATGTATCAAGGATGTGCATAATTTATTATATTGTTACTTAGTGCTGGATTTGTTGATAAGATCTATTTTCCATATCTTATTATCCTGCCTGATCAAGATTGTTAATGGATATTAATTACTTTTGGTCATTTTGAATTGTGGGCCTTCTGCAGGACTGTCAACAACCAGATGTTTCTCGTGTATTTTCTCATATGTCTGATAAATAATTTCAGGGCTTTATGCAATATATTGTCTCCAAATGGGAGTTCTTGCACAACAGGAATGTTAAAAGTAGGATCCTGAACCTACACTTTGGTCAAGGAGCAAAAAGAGCAGGTAACATGTATTCAATTATATTTAAGAACTTGTTATATGTAACTCTCTTGTCCATGATTAAAAGTGATATAGTGGAAGTAGAGACAATGCAAAGGGTAAGAAAATTACACTATGGAAGGATTACAGGCTAACACATCGGAAAGGGAGTGACTGAGGAAAAAAAATAATTCTCTCTGCAGAAAGAAGGATTTAGGAGAATATGAACATAGTCTGAATATTTCCAAAGAGATAATACAAATGAAAGACGGGGATTATTAACGTTACCACAAGATGGCTGCAAAAGAAGCAATGTCCTAAATGTAAGGCAGGAAAAACCTGTGACTGAGAAGATAATGAATAATTAGGAATAAGCAATCTTTATGGGTTTACAGACTTTTCTGGGTACTATCTTCAGTTCACAATGTATCACATAAATAGCTTAGGCATGTCAATGTCCCCTACCTCCTCCTATCGTTTTATTAAATGCTGTTTCACCAAGGAGACCTTGATTAAAAACACTCTTTCTAGCTCCAGAGTAGCCTGTGGTTCATGCAGAGACTGGAAGGGTGATGAACCAGGCTGACACAGGTGCCTTCTGGTTAAAGCCATCTAAACACGTGTAAGAGCAATGTCCTCCTGGCCCTCCAGACTTCAGCTCAGGGAACACCTTCAGCATATGGTGGCTTTTCCAGGAAGGAGTCCATTCAGCTCAAAACTTGGCTCTGAGCCACAAGAGTTCTCGTAAATGCATGTCCCTCATCTGCATTCATGCTCTCCAAAGCCTCCTCTGCTTGTATGCCTATGGCTACCTCCTCATTTCCAGTTATTTTAGCAATACCCCCTCCCCTGCTCCCCCACTCCTGCCTCGATCAGCTGAAATACCTGTAAGCTATCTTACAAACAAGGGGACAGGTATTCCTGATGTACTTTAAGAATGTAGAATATACTTTTAAAAGGTTAAAACATATTTTAGAAGGTAGAATTTCTTACTAGGTAAGAATAAAGAGCTGTGAAATGTTCACAAGACCCTGTGAAATGCGACACTTGGTATAAACAATAAATGCCTTGCTAACAAATAGACAATTGAAGAAGAAGAGAAGGCTGATAATAAGGAACATCCCACAGCAGAAGGTGCTAAACCAGCTAAAAACTAGAGAGCTGCTGGATAAGGCATGAAGTCAACAAAAACTTGCAGTAACTGAGGGAAAGGTAGGTATGGCAGTGGAAGATCACGACTCCCAACTCAATGGGAGACTGAATTGGACTAACCCCCCACATGTGCATATCAATGAGCATGTGCACATCAAAGGGCCTTGTAACTTTAAACAAAAGAGACAAAAGAGAGAGTCTGTACTATCCAATAGAAATTGTTAAGATAAGGTATTAATCAATAGTTATAATTAAGGGAGTGTATTTCTGTAATTTAAACTATATAAATATTCCTAAGAGTTTGCAGGCTGGTGTGCTGGCTTTATGGATCACCACCCAGCACCCACCTCTTCAGAAATGAGATAAATAGATAATACTTCTGCTCTGTGTTTATACTGGCATCTGCACAATCCCGCTTTGGGACAACATTCTCTTGTGGCTTCTTTTAAAGCATTGTATTTATTTCCATTTCCTCCTAAAATTAGGTCTATTCTTGTAACCTTTATTTATTTAAATGTGTTTCAAGGGAGCCAGTGCTCCCTNTATTGTTACTTAGTGCTGGATTTGTTGATAAGATCTATTTTCCATATCTTATTATCCTGCCTGATCAAGATTGTTAATGGATATTAATTACTTTTGGTCATTTTGAATTGTGGGCCTTCTGCAGGACTGTCAACAACCAGATGTTTCTCGTGTATTTTCTCATATGTCTGATAAATAATTTCAGGGCTTTATGCAATATATTGTCTCCAAATGGGAGTTCTTGCACAACAGGAATGTTAAAAGTAGGATCCTGAACCTACACTTTGGTCAAGGAGCAAAAAGAGCAGGTAACATGTATTCAATTATATTTAAGAACTTGTTATATGTAACTCTCTTGTCCATGATTAAAAGTGATATAGTGGAAGTAGAGACAATGCAAAGGGTAAGAAAATTACACTATGGAAGGATTACAGGCTAACACATCGGAAAGGGAGTGACTGAGGAAAAAAAATAATTCTCTCTGCAGAAAGAAGGATTTAGGAGAATATGAACATAGTCTGAATATTTCCAAAGAGATAATACAAATGAAAGACGGGGATTATTAACGTTACCACAAGATGGCTGCAAAAGAAGCAATGTCCTAAATGTAAGGCAGGAAAAACCTGTGACTGAGAAGATAATGAATAATTAGGAATAAGCAATCTTTATGGGTTTACAGACTTTTCTGGGTACTATCTTCAGTTCACAATGTATCACATAAATAGCTTAGGCATGTCAATGTCCCCTACCTCCTCCTATCGTTTTATTAAATGCTGTTTCACCAAGGAGACCTTGATTAAAAACACTCTTTCTAGCTCCAGAGTAGCCTGTGGTTCATGCAGAGACTGGAAGGGTGATGAACCAGGCTGACACAGGTGCCTTCTGGTTAAAGCCATCTAAACACGTGTAAGAGCAATGTCCTCCTGGCCCTCCAGACTTCAGCTCAGGGAACACCTTCAGCATATGGTGGCTTTTCCAGGAAGGAGTCCATTCAGCTCAAAACTTGGCTCTGAGCCACAAGAGTTCTCGTAAATGCATGTCCCTCATCTGCATTCATGCTCTCCAAAGCCTCCTCTGCTTGTATGCCTATGGCTACCTCCTCATTTCCAGTTATTTTAGCAATACCCCCTCCCCTGCTCCCCCACTCCTGCCTCGATCAGCTGAAATACCTGTAAGCTATCTTACAAACAAGGGGACAGGTATTCCTGATGTACTTTAAGAATGTAGAATATACTTTTAAAAGGTTAAAACATATTTTAGAAGGTAGAATTTCTTACTAGGTAAGAATAAAGAGCTGTGAAATGTTCACAAGACCCTGTGAAATGCGACACTTGGTATAAACAATAAATGCCTTGCTAACAAATAGACAATTGAAGAAGAAGAGAAGGCTGATAATAAGGAACATCCCACAGCAGAAGGTGCTAAACCAGCTAAAAACTAGAGAGCTGCTGGATAAGGCATGAAGTCAACAAAAACTTGCAGTAACTGAGGGAAAGGTAGGTATGGCAGTGGAAGATCACGACTCCCAACTCAATGGGAGACTGAATTGGACTAACCCCCCACATGTGCATATCAATGAGCATGTGCACATCAAAGGGCCTTGTAACTTTAAACAAAAGAGACAAAAGAGAGAGTCTGTACTATCCAATAGAAATTGTTAAGATAAGGTATTAATCAATAGTTATAATTAAGGGAGTGTATTTCTGTAATTTAAACTATATAAATATTCCTAAGAGTTTGCAGGCTGGTGTGCTGGCTTTATGGATCACCACCCAGCACCCACCTCTTCAGAAATGAGATAAATAGATAATACTTCTGCTCTGTGTTTATACTGGCATCTGCACAATCCCGCTTTGGGACAACATTCTCTTGTGGCTTCTTTTAAAGCATTGTATTTATTTCCATTTCCTCCTAAAATTAGGTCTCTTCTTGTAACCTTTATTTATTTAAATGTGTTTCAAGGGAGCCAGTGCTCCCTTTGTACTTTGCCTCCTTAATTTGTTCATGACTTCTCCTCCAGACTGACCAGCAAAACTGACTATAAGCAATCAGAATTGGTGTCATGACATTCTACTTTTATAGTAGTACTTCTACTATCATTAATTGAGCCAGACAGGACAGATCTAATCCCTTCTTGAAGTCTATGAGAAAACTCCCACTGTCTTCAGTGGCAGTTGTACCCAGTGAGTGGCCTTGAAACTGAGTCTGAGGGCATTTACCCACAGTCTTATCTGAGTCAAGATCTGATTTCATATACAGGTAAAGAAAGCTGATTTAGGTACTCTGAGAATGAGAAGGTGTGTTTGTAGTACAAACCCTTTAAAATTTAAATATCTGCTGTGAGTAAATCAATTCACTGTATCATGTGTGCTTGTGTTCAGTATGAAAGATCTGTTTCAAGTCTAAAATTTTTGCAGCATCGTTTAAATATCAGAAGCAGAGAAGTTCTTATATTTTACATGTCACTAACAGTGGTTGGTATAAGCAATGAAACAGAATTAGAACAGTCTTCATTATTCTGTTCTAGTAAAGGCTTTCTATCTCTTGACAATGTTATATCCTGAGACTACAAAGATTTTGCTACTTCTTTGAGATGTTTTTGTTTCAGTACTCACCCCCAGTCCTGCAATAACCACCATGCAGATGCTAAATAATTTAATTTTTGGAAATGACACCTTACATACTTTGAAAACTTCACACTGTCAGTGCAAAGCTTTTATTTCAAGCCCAAAAGGAAAAGAATATGCAGAGATTTTGTTATCTTAAAGTGTAAAGATATTTCCATAATATCAAAAGAAAGCAGAATTGTGTGTGCATATGACTCGAACACACTGCACGCATCCCATAATGGTTGTTTTCACTGTTAATTGTTACCATTATTTGAAATGTTTTTGCTTAAGACAACAACATAATTGTAGGAATCTGGGAACTGAAGAAAAATTCTGTCTGTGCACCAGGCAAGCTGGTGGTGTGGTACTTCCAGTAGTGACCCAATGCCAGTCAAGTTAATCACTGCTACTTTTAATATCAGTTTCTTTATAATCACTTTTGAGTGCTAAAACATCTCCACTGTCCCCCTTCGGAGACTCAACCTTTTTCTTCATAGTAAGGGAAATAAAAAGTACAGAAAGCAAAGATGAAACTATTAATGAAAATTAGTATGAACTTGCCCTGTTTTTTCCTACTCTGATCCCTAGATTTTTGTTGCTTTGTTTCTGTTAAATGTTAACACATTCCCACTGTGCTGTTGGGAATGAAAGGGCTTATGGATTTTATTTCTTTTAAATAAAGCTTTTTATAGAGTATTCTACATCCTCATCACACGTGCAATAATAATAATGACTGTACTAGTAATTGTGCTGAGGCAGAAAAAGCTGCCAAAGGCATATGTTAAAAAATTGCAGTAGAATTTAAATGCATGTTTAAAAAATGTCTCCTGTTTCCCAAGATACTGTCTTAGCTTTTTCACCTACATAAATGAATTGATGTTAAATACTTTGGAATTATAGCATGCATGAAATAGCAAGTATCAATAGGAACACTGATTTATTTGACAACAAATGTGTTAAATATATTATTAAACAATAATGTCTTGCCCTGATGCAATGCTAAAATCCTGAAGGATACTAGTGGATTTTACTAACTTGATATATGAGAAATATATGTTGGTGAAATATGACACAAAGAGCTGATAGGCTCTGGTTTGAAATAGTCATAACACAAATGTGCACCATTTCCTTCCACTGTCATTTCACTATGTTTGAAAAAGACTATTTAAGGAACATTTCAGATAATTTTAAGTAATTATATGAGAAGTTTTCTAACACATCAAGTAAAACCAGATGTTTCAATAACTTTGACTCAAACAACATGTGTCATAACATCCCTTCTCAAACTCCATTTTTAACTGTAGCGTTGTCATACTACTAAATTCACTGTTTCTGCCCATTCCAGAGTTCAGAGGCAAGTGCTGGCAAGTTGCAATTCTCCCCTTTCAAAAAGGATAAAAATCCTGTTTTCTGGCCCAATGAGGCAGCAAGACAATGGGTTTCAGAGTCATGTCATTTATATGGTTAGGAAACCCATCACTTGTGTGGCCCTGGGCTCCATCTGAATGTCTTGGGAAATTGTTCCCCTCTGAGAAAAGACATATTTTCTGTCAGAGAGATTGTAAAAAAAAGATAGTGGGTCCTTGAAGCTACTCAGGGGGCTGGAAGAGTTCATACATTGGCATACTAATGTATTCTGGGAAGACAGAACTAAAAAAAGGGAGAGATTACTTTTCCCAGCAATCATCCCTGAGGTACATGAAGTAACTGTTTTACAGTGCACAGACATAAGATGCCCAGCAGAAGTGAAGAAGTGAAAGGAGGGCAAAAAGTGGAAAGGATTCTACATCCAGCTGAAAGAAGAAGGGCAATTTAACATTTTTGATGCAGAGATGTGTTTAATTAGCAGCTGTGATACACTGGCATGCATCTTTCCTTGCTTATATTAATGATTTAGTTTTGTGGAAAGGAACTTGTCCTCTTTTGAACACATGGGATTAGGAACCCCTACACATGATGTAGGATGTGAAGACTGAAGTGACTACTAATTCTTGGTTCTGACAGATTCCCTTGATCAGAAAGGAAGTTCGGTACTTTAGGCAGTACACCAGATGCCAGTCACTATGCTGCCCTGACATGGTGATACTTGAATGAATCTCTTGCTGTGATGCCATGTGTAGCTGCGTCAAACCTGCACAGGCTGCAGTTTTGGCAGTTACCATCAAAAATCATACAATACGGACATGTTTTCACGGGGTGGATGTAGCCACAACCTCTGAAGACCAGATTTATGACTCACCAGTTTCATTTATCAAAGGATGCCCAATCACAGATTACCAGTGCCACATGGGTGGCAGCAATCTCTACCCCAGGTACTTATCCAACTGAATCCTGCTTCAAATCAGTACCATGTAGCAGCTTTAATATTACTTGAACACAAATGAGCTGCAAAATGATTTGCCAGTACTGCTTTGTTTGTGGCAGTAATGCCCATTAAGTGCATCGTTGTGAAAATTTGCATTTATTTCATTGATAACATGTGGGTTTTAGACAGTAAATTTCTGGAGTAGTTAATTACAGCCCCTCTGAGGTGGAAAATAAAGGTAATCAAATGGGCTTTTCCAGCATGGTACCATTCCAGGAATGTGAATGCTGCTCAGAAACTGACCTCCTGCTGCTTACCGCTGCTTAATTAAGTATTCCTCAAGTGTTTAGTATTTAACAGCTTGTGATACTTGAATTCTATTGGACCTATTTTCTAATGCTCATCACTTATTCAAAGAAAAAAACAAAAACCCCCAAATTCAGCCCTTAAAGAATACAGTGCTAGGTGGAAAATAACACTCAGCCTTGACCCAAACAGGAGCATCATGGGTTGGGATTTTCCAAGTGAGAGACTTCAAAGCAGCCATGAACAAAAAAATGTCTGACATCAAAATTCTAGGGCAAAAATAACACAGTGTGAGGTAAGGAAGTACCTTTTCAAAGTTCAATACAAAGGTGTGTAAAGCTATTAAACTCCTGTGCATTTCATGTTTAGTATGTGAAGCCTGTTTCCATTTAGTTTCTTATTGAAGGCTCCCAGTTGTGGCATTCTGTAGCTGTAAGCTGTATTTATGTTCAGTTCTGCTAATCCTTGGTCCCAGGGCTGCCTGAAGTCTGTAGAAACACTTTGTCTCTGTAGACAGGTCCTTGTAAATCTCTCCTTGTCGAAGGATTTAGTTCACCGATTGTCAGCCATGAGATACTTCATAAAACAATTCACAGAAGAATATAGCCTTCTCCTTCGGCCTTTTACTGGCTAGGTTGTTACACTAGATAACCTTTTAATGACTGTATTCCATTTTAACTTGACTCCAGAGATAAAGAACAGATCCTTCTTTAATTCTATGCATTTTTCATACAGTGTCCGCTGCAGCACATTAGTCAAGATTGATTGTTTTGGTTTTTACTTCTAAAATACTGTCTTCTGTGGAAGAAACCGAGATGCAGCTCCCAGAGGGTACTGGGTAAGTCTGGGAATTGTCAGGTTCGTAGCTCTGATACCCAGCAATTTCTACTGTCTCAAAACACCTTCACTCCTTAACCTAAGCAGCTTCACTTTGGAGAAAGCCATCTATGCTAGGAAAATTAAATTCCTAGTGCTGAGGCAGTAATTGAGCGGTTTCTTAAGCAGAAATTAGAGGCAGTTGTTGCTAAAGAGTCTGGAAGCAATGAAGATTGGCTGATGCTGTGTGAGAAGGCAATCGGCATTGCTGCCTTGACACATTGCCCTTGTCTGTAACACAAACCTGCAAGGGCCGGACTTTCCCTGGTGCTTCTGAGCATCACTCCATTTGCGTGGTCTGAAGTAGCATCACACGTCTTAGTATCACTCTTGATCTTCCCAAATAACTGGAAACTTGGATTGCAGCACTGGACTTCATTACTCAGGCCAGTCTCCAGTAGGAATGTGTCACAAACCCCATTAACAGGAATGTCTACCTAATGATCTAGAACTGATGGTTATGATGGATGTGGAGGGAATGTGTACTACAATTAACACTATATATTCACTTGGCTTGGGTGACCAAATCATCTGGATGGTGATCATTCCCCTGGAGGAATGGATGATTCATATGATCTAATATGGATTAATTTATACGTAAATCACTTGGTAATATTACAGCTTCTGCTTTAAAACCTGGCTGTATTCAAGAAAGAAAAGCACCATTTTTGTGACTATGGATTTATATTATAAGACTGTGTCACCTCTGTTTTAAAAACCCATCATTACAGAGGTCCAGTGATCCGCTTTCTCTAATTTCATGACAGCAGTGATTTTCACAGAGTGTCTAATCTGAACCCCTCATCTGCCCCCTCTCCCCCCTTCCCCTGTTTGATGAATGTTTTTTTATGAAGAAAAGACTTGATAATCAATCAGAAATGTACACTCTTTTATGACTTGTTGAGACTGAGTTGTTTTTTGGGAATGTGCTGATGATTTTTAGCACATAATTCACACCCTGCAGTCAGGCATCAAGGTGACATAGTAGCTTTTTGTTCTCAGACTAGATAACCTAAGTTTCATGAGAAATCTTTTATGATAAATCTTTTTACTGCTTCCACTAATCGCTAGAGTTAGTTATTTTGCATGTGAAAATAATAAATAGTTTTGTTCAAAATGTCAGTCATTTTAGATGTGAATACTGGACTAATACTTGTGATGATAATACTAGTGGTATTTTTGCTTTAAAAAATTGTTTGTTAGATGATGACTTGGATAGACTGGATAGATGGGCCTGACCCTGCCTGACGAACCTGATCTCCTCCTATGACAAGATGATCTGATTGTTGGATGATGGGAAGACAGTGGATATAATATATCTGGACCTTCAAAAAACATTTGACACTGTCCCCCACAAAATTCTCATGAAAAAGTTGGCTGCTCATGGCCTGGATGAGTGTACATGGCCTGGATGATCTGCTGGATCAAGCACTGGCTGGAAGGACAGTCCCAAAGAGTGGTGCTTAATGAATGGCTGGTCACAACTGGTGTTCCTCAGGGCTCAGTATTGGGGCCATTCCTGTTTAATATCTTTATTGATGATGTTGATAGGGATATAGAGAGCACCATCAGTAAGTTTGCAGATGACACTAAGTTAGGTGGGAGTGTTGATCTGCATGAGGGCAGGGACACTCTACAGAGGGGCTTGGATAGACTGGATAGATGGGCTAATGTTAATGGCATGGGCTTCAATGAAGCCAAGTGGCAAGTCCTGCACTTGGGCCACAACAACCTCATGCATTGCTACAGGCTTGGGGAAGTGTGGCTGGAGAGC
>VZTM01028387.1:413712-435660 GCA_013400555.1 Jacana jacana | reverse complement strand
GAGGGAATGGCTGCAAGCTGCAGCAGGGTAGGGTTAGGCTGGACATTAGGAAAAAGTTTTTCACAGAAAGAGTGGTCAGTCAGAGGAATCAGCTGCCCAGGGAGGTGGTGGAGTCACCATCCCTGACTGTGTTTAAGAGCAGATTGGATGTGGTGTTGAGGGATATGGTGTAGGGGAGAACTTGTAGAGTAGGGCTGATGGTTGGACTTGATGATCCCAAGGGTCTCTTCCAACCTAAATGATTCTATGATTCTATGATCTGGGATAGCTGATGAAAGGATCCTCAATTACATCAAAATGAGTAATACCTAAGTGGAATTTATCCACAGGAATAACAAGAATATAATTTTTTAGTTTGTTTTTTTTTCACTATTCACCAACTTTTAAGTCTTGAGGGAAGCAAAACCTGTGCTTCTTGCACCATTTCTGGAAGTGAATTAGCGGTGGTTTTAAATATGCCTTGCAACAATAGCCTATTTTTAACTGTGTTAATTTTATAGGGAGATAATCAGGGTCTTTTCCACTTTATTTTTAGTTCCTTACAAAGTACAAAGAATTTTCAGACTGTTAAATTGAAATTATTTGGCTGAGTCCAGTGTGCTCTTAATGTCACAACTCTGCTTTGCCAGAATGCGTTATTGATAGTGAATCATGTGAATAAATTATTTAAAGCATCACACTGAAATATTTCCTTAAAAATTCTTAGTTTCATTATATATTTGAGATCACTGGACAAAATCACTGCTCAGAAGTCTCATTTACTCCCCAAAATCCAGTGGCTATCACTCAGGATCACTATGTAGGTATTATTTGGCACATTTAAACAGGTCGCTGAATATAGAGGTTTACATTCAAAGTCCTGCCAGTTGCCAGTAATCACCTTCTGCTAATCCCTACCATCTTAACTCTGAAGTCTGTGCTTGAAGAATGTTGATCTTTCAGTACTTACTCATACAGTCACTGCAGAGTAGACCCAGCAACCTAAAACTTACCTTGAGATTTAAGAAGAATATAAAAATCTTAGCACCTTCCACAGCCATGGTAGACAAATTTTTAGCTCAGAGAACTGACGAAACTCCCTAGATTGGAATCATAAATGCCTTAAGCTTCCCTTTAGTCAACAAACATAAATCATGCATCTCCAGCAGTGACAGATAGACAGAATTTCCCTAATTCCTTGACTATATGAGATGCCTGTATCAGCTATGCCCCTAACAGGGTATGGAAGTTGATTAAGCAAGGTGTGATGAATCCCAGCAGTTGTCTTTACATCTTTCCTCAACATGATGAAAAAGGACAAACCAGTTTTAAACAGGTTGCTGGAGAGAAGAGTTTACATTCCTGGGTCTTCCACAGACCTCCCCTGCACCCAGAGGAGTGTCCCTCCCAGCACAAAATGCATGACTGGAGGACAGTTTCCCCCTCACATTAAAATAGCCATGGTGTTGCTGGCACACCTCTGACTGCAGAGTAATGATGATCAGCATAATCAGAGTTAAAATCAGCTTTTCTTTCCATGGGGCTGTGAGGCAGCACAAGAACTATGAGGTTAGCGCTGGGGCTTGGCAATTATTTTGGGATGCAGCTTCTGGGGAAAGAAGGTAAAATGCAGCCTGTAATGCTGTCTGCTCTTACCAGTGGGATCAACAGTTTCAGCATCTCCCTGTGCTTTCTTATATCCTCTTCTCTGATTCTCATCAAAAAAATCTGACGTAGCTTACTGACAAGCAAAAGTTCACACGTTCAGTGCAGGTGCTGGCTTCAGATAAATGCCAAATTATACCAATCTTAATTAATGAGGAAATATTACCTGTGCCAAGAACAGAGTTATCTCAAATCTGATTAGATGCATAAGTGTCTCTGTGGATTAATTACCAGAAGTTTTGTGCTGGATTTGGCAGAGAGACACTCTCTGACTAGGATAACAAAAAAAATATCTTTCTTGCTAATAGTTTAACAACTCTGGAGTAATGTACTTATATGCTTTCCCCATCTCAATTTCTAAATCCTTTCAGCCTTAGAGTGTCATTCCTTCAATGTTAAAAATGATTGGTCCTTCTGGCCAAGATACATTTTAAAATTTCAAGAGGAAAAGAAGCTGTACTCCCATATTTTTGCTGTTTCTTTTGCCTGCCTGTAAATTATTTCTTTCTGCCTTAGTAACAGCATAACTAAACCTCAGGATGTATCAGAGAAGACAGTTCTCTGCAGTACTCCCCTGCAAGGGCAGTAAAATAAGAGAACATTTGTCCTCAACTAGACTTGGTTCCAGAAAGCCAAAATGTCTGGTGTCTCTCCTGGGGGGTGGGCAGCTGATGTGGGGCATGGGCAGGGCTGACAGCAATGCCTGTGACAGAAGCTGCTCTTGGTGCCCCAAAACCAGCCTCCGAGGCTGGCTCATGCAGCTGCTGGGAAAAAGGACCCTCCCAGCTCCCTACAGGGCTCTCCATCCCCAGCTCTTATCCACCAACAGCTTCTGCCTCAGGGCAAGAGAAAGCAGCTGTGTTTACATCTATAAGCCTGAGGTGTCTCCTGAGTAGTCTTACTGCACCATTGAAAACTACTCACCTGCAAGATCCTTTTTATGGGGCCATCTCTATGCAAACTTGATGAAACTGTAAAACATCAATTCACATACAAAATCAGCAAATCTTGCATAAGGTTTGACCACGCAGTGTTGACATATATGCAATAAGTTGTTATCCCATTTCTTTTTCCCTATACACCATTTACTAGTTTAGGACTTTGAAATACAACTTCTGAGCAGTTCTACTGCATAGCAGTTATTATTGGACTTTTCTGTCATTTAATTTAATGCTACTAAGTCCTTCCCATTTCTCCACATTCACCTCTCTCTCCCACTTTGGTCTCACAGCTTTTGAAATATACAATATTAAGTGGATACTGTCATGGGTTTTATTCCTTGCAGTTTGTCCCTGATGGGAGATGAGGAGGATGTATCACCCTCTATGTCACTGACCAGCTGGAGTGCATGGAGCTCTGCCTGAGAATGGATGAGGAACAAACTGAGATCTTATGGGTCAGGATTAAAGGGAGGGTCAGGCAGATGAGGCCCTCTGTAGACAGACAGGAGAAGCCTCACATTCACAAGCCCTGATCCTCATCACTTCAACCACTCCGATATCTGTTGGAGGGACAACAACAGCAGGGCATAAGCAATCCAGGAGGTTCCTGGAATGCATGAATGACAGCTTCCTTCTCCAAGTGACAAAGGAGCCAATAAAGAGAGGTGCCACACTGGAGCTTTTTCTCACTAAGAAAGAGGGGCTGCTGAGAAATGTGAAGCCGAAGGGAGCCTTGGCTGTATTGACCACAAGATGGCGTAGTTCAAGATCCTTAGGGCAGTGAGGAGTGGGCACAGTAAACTCACTACCTTGGACATTGGGAGAGCAGACTTTGGTAGTTCTGTTTGGCAGAGTACTATGCACTCAGCCAGAAAGCCCCCTGCACTCTGGGCTGCATCAAAAGCAGTGTTGCCAGCAGGGTGAGGAAGGTGATTCTGCACCTCTGCCCCACCTGGAGTACTGTGTTCAGCTTTGGAGCCCTCAGCTTAAAAAGAACATGGACTTGATGGAAAAATGTGAAATATTTTTCAAAGTTGCCTGGGTTGGTTTAGTAGTAGGTGGTTTTGTTATGTTTACCAATGCATACTTCATATGCACATATCCAAGTATATGTTATTAAACAATGTAGTAGCTTCAATGCAAATTTGTCTTTGTTTTTTCTTACTCCTTCTCACAGGCTAAAGTTCACAGTTCAGTGTATTTTGAAATTCTAGGCCAATACTGTTCGTTATGTACAACTTCACACCTTCTGATGCTTTATCTTTGACCACAGACCTTGTGATTTTGTATGGTAACAGTTCACCCCTTTGATATGTGTCTTCATCTCACTCAGCTTCAAAGAGAAGTTGGCTGTGCAGGCAGGGGAGACGACAGGATCTCTGTTCTGTCAAGTGCCTCTCTTGCACTCCCAGAGAAGACTGCAATATATTCTGAGCCTTGTGGATGTCACAAGCTATGCAACTCTGACAAATAAAAAATACAACAATCTGACATGAATTTGATGGAGCCACTGGTAACATTCATCTTTCAGCTTTGTGGAGACACACAGAAATGTAGAATAGATCCTATGGGTCTGCCAAGGAATAATTGATAAGCTTGAAAGAGACAGGAAGAGGAGGGCAGGCTAGACTGAAGCTGTTTTTTTAAGATACTCTGTGTCTGAGTGTCAATGTGAAGGTGGGAAATGCTTTGTGTGCTCAGACAAAATGGTTCTGCTCGTAGGCAGCAGACTGGACTTCTAAGAACGTAGAGAACAGCTCAGGTCCAAAAAGTAAATACAAGTGGACTTTGCCATGTGAAAGCTCAAGTTCAGCAAAGCAACTGCTGTTATCTGGGGAACAAATATTTTGAAAGGGCATTATACCTCTCTTCCTCAACATTGCTCCAACTATCTAATACTATTCGGAGCCCTTGAGAAGACCGTACACCAAACCCACCCATTACAGAGCTTATTACCCAAGTAGGTACAGCACACATGATGAGGAAGATCCTGCCTCTACTTCCAACTGCCAGGGCTTTGGCCGGGTGGTAGCTACCTGCTTTCTGCCACAAAGTTTGATTTCGCTATCTGGATATATTAATTCAGAGTGATGGCACAGAAAAGACCTCATTTTCATTCAACTTTACTGCTTCAAATCATGCATAAGATCTTTCTAAGTAATGCTACCTCCAGGCCAGGTGTTTGGCTCTCTCCTTCTCCTGTGCCAAACACATGTTCCTGGCACTGACCCTGAGCGCAGCTGTGTTGGGGGCACAGCCCCATGTCCCCTTGCTTCCAGGGAGGAGCTGAGCCCCCAGAATGCCTCTAACCACAGGCTTGTTGTTGAGTTTTCTCTCTCCTTTCTCATCACTTTTCCTGCCCTCTTCTCCCGTCTGCTCAACCCCCTGAAAAATATAAAAAAAAAATATAATTCAAGTAATGAAATAAAAAAAAAATATTGATTTTGGGATGATTTACCTGTCTTCCCGTTCATATCTATTATTATAAATAAAGAAATAAAGAAACAAAGCCCATCTCTAGCTAATAAGGCTTCTCTGGAAGCTGTTTGATAAACACGTGGCTTGTCAATGCACTATGACAAATCTCCCAGGAACTGATGTTGCTCTTCTAAGCACAATATAAAAAGTTGTTTTATCTGCTTAATAATGTATCTAGATTTAACCTCTCCTTTGCAATCCTTTGCAACAGACAAAATTAAACAGAGTAAATCTGCCTTGGGATAGGAGCCTATTATTAATTTGGATCTTCTAACTGTATGTTAAAATATTATTGTGTTTCTTGACACGTTCAGTTCCATTTGCATTATGGAAAGCTAATGCATTAACATGGCAATAAAAATGTATGGCCTTCTGAAATTAATGCATTGGATGAATGAATTCAGCTGGTTCTATGCACAGCCTCAGTATGTTTCTTACATACCCTTGTTTTTTACAAGGTGAGTAATACAAATAGTCTCATGTTCGGTAGCTCATTTTGCAAGACTCACAAAGAGTAATAAACTCACAGTGAAAGTATCACTTTACAGACACTCTCCTACAGAGAAATTGGTTGTGGGGCCGGGGGGGCAGTTGCATGGCTTTCTTCCTTTTAAGGTGACACATAGAGTTCAGTCTGTTAAAATACTTTCATTGCTTTGCTACAAAAAAAAAATAAGACAGAACTCAGAAACATCTTTAGAGGTTGTCTGTGCTTCACAGGTTCTGCTTTCAGTCTACAGAAAGGTTTAAGATATTTCAGCAGCTCTGTTCCAAGCTGTGATTATCCAGGAAACTCGAAACAAGACACATTTACTGTCTAATGTTCACTGCATGTCATTTTTTCAGATTCACTACTTCACTGCCTGTGGAGTTCTTATGTTTCAACATGTGCCCTTGAGAGCCTTTGAATGAATCGAAATCATTAACGCAGCAGGGCATACTGATGTGCAGCCACTGAAGGGGTATTAATAGCCTTGTATGTACATCTCCATGCAAAGTTCTAGCTGACCTAAACAACTCACTTGCCTCTCCAGATGTCAGGGTAAATGGATACTGAATATAACACCAAGCATCTGATATTTGTCTGAGCTGTAATGTTCAAGCAGGTTTTAAAGCCTGGTTGTGCGAAAATCACACAAAAAGTCCAACCTGGTTTTACTGCAGGCCCCTTATCCTACAGAAAGAGCTCAAGGCGGGCAATCTGCACCCAGAATTTCCCCTTTCATGTCCATTCGCTTCAAGAGATAGACCCCCACCNTGGAATACCCCAGTTGGTCAGTTTTGGGTCACCTGACAAAATTACCTGACCTTGGTTGTTCTAGTAATAAGTATAAGTAAGGGCCTCTCTGCATACCATCCCTTGGTATAATCAGGTCTTATCACTGTGAGACAAAACAGTCTCTGAACAATGTGCTGTTAATTTCAGACTTTAGTTAGTTAGAAGAGGCCCAGCTAAAAAAGTAAAACTACTGAACAGAAAATTTTACCTCAAACCAGGAGACACCCGCAGCTCCACAGAAGTACAACTTTAGAGTTTACATCACTGTTTCCAAAGTCACCAAGCCATAACTCATGGGCTTTTTGCTAATACTGCAGCAGGTAAGAAAAAAAAAAGCCATGTTATATATCTTATAATATTTCTAACTGCATCTGCATCAATAGGTTTGTATTGCCACTGCAGTGAAACTCCCCAGAGAGGCCATTCCAAATCCTCTCCTCAGATCACCAACAAACCAGACCTAGACCTTGGGATTGTTCCTCACACCAATTAGAGACTGCATTATCTGAAGTACTTGGGATAGATTTGAATGGAAACAACAGGAACTGAGGTATACAATTACCTCTCAAAGGTTGATTTTAAGGCCAATGAAGGGATTCATCGGATAATAAAATATTTACCTGAAGCAGTTTTCCTTTTTCTTAGCGGACAACATAGAAATATTTGAAATAAAAGTTCACAAAACAGTTATTTGCTAGTGTTTTTCACTGTCATTCCTCAAGAAACAGGAAGGGCTGGTGGGTAACAACATCTCAACATAGCCCCAAACTGTGGAATAAATACTACACAGGCCTATGATGCTCATGTGGATACTGATTCAGTTTCTAATGGATATAGTTAAACATAATGAGACCAAAAGTCTACACATCAGAAAATTAACAGAATCAATAAACCTATATCATTTATTGGTCAATTAAATTAGGAAAAATCACAATACATTTACTAAGTAGAAGATGGATAAAAGAAACTAACACTTTCATTCACTGTTAACCTCACCTTTATGAATGACATCTAATTTCACAAAACGTGTAAGAAGGAAAGAGATACCAAAACCATGTTACAATATAACCAAACCCAGAGTCTGTTCCAAAACCTACCAAGCAGCAATGCCAAATGGCACCTGTTGAACTCTGGTTTCATGAACACAGACACTGACCTCATACATAGTTGGGTCCAATTTGCAGGTCCCTGTAGCCTTGTTATGAGAATAGCTGCTTGATCCAGGTGGCTTTCTGCCCACTTAGTGCACTGCACAGATCATCCAGCAGTGCGTACAGAGAGAGCAAAGGAAATAACCTGTTCCCTGAGGATGAATGTAAGGCCTCTGGGTATTTGTAAGCCAGTAGAAAAACTGAAACCATGCAAATAGGATGGGGTCCCTTCAGCAAACCTTGCCCGAGTGATCTCAGGAGAGTTCCTCCTCCTCAAGAGCTCCAAGTGGTTTGCCCACAGTCATTTGGAGGAAGACACAGGAAGCATCATGCTGCAAAATTAATCCCCATTCTTCCTTTTGAACCATTCCCCCAACTTGAGTCTCCTCCTTTCTCCTTCTCCCACGCTGCCCAAGCCCAAAGTTAAGTTCACATTGTTCTTCTCCAGAGAGCCTGCCCCTCTGGACTACAGCCACAGTCCCTGGAGAGAGGCTCTGCCACCCACGAGCAGTTTCCCGGCAGCCATAGTTCCCAGGCATACAGCTTATCCTGCCAGAGGAGTCCTGGTGCAGGACACTAGCCAGCCCTGCCCCACAGCATGCCCTCAGGCTCTCCTGCTGGGCAGGCATCTTTCTACTGAAAGGAGAATACCCAAGGAAAACCTCAAGAAAAAACCGTATCAAGCATAATGACACGGTGTAATTAAAAGTGGCGGGATTCAGCATGCCAAGAGTTTTTTTGACAAAATTGAATGAAGAATGGAATATCAATAGATACACATTAATAAAAGACATCTTATGCATTTTTGTCCATTAAATATATATGGCTAAATTCACTATTTTTCCCAGTGTGAGTGAGAAGTAGATTCCTTGATGAGCCTTCTGTATCCTAAATATGAACAGTAATAACTGAAAAGAGTTTAAAGCCAGCTTAAGAGTTATTCCAAGGAGAATGGTACAAAAAGAAACAATGAGGTAAACAGTCTCTAGTTAAAGTTAAAAAGCAGGTATTTTTCAATGCTTTTCTTTTGAGAACTCTCAGGCAGTGTGGATATCATCAGGTTACTGGGAGGAAATGAAATGAACCAACAAATCTCTCCAGATTGCCGGAAGCAAACAATGCTTAGCACTATTGTCAGTACAGTTTCTCCCTCAAGGCTTGAATAACACTTGAAAATTATGATTAGATACAATTGAAACAGCCAGTGTATGCCTCAAAAGGCAGGAGAACACATTGTTAAGAAAAAGTCAATTAATGAATTCTATAACAGAAAGGCAAAAGGTAGCCTTCAGAGCGTATTTAAGAGGAGAATGACCTATCTTTTTCTCTACAATGCACACAAACTTTTGAGACACATTAGTGAGAGCTGTAAGTGTGGGATATGTGGAATACTTTAACTTGTGTGGGGAGGAAAAAAATCTATAAATTACTTTCACTGAAGGAACTTCCCCAAGTCTTGGGGCTGATTATAAAATTTAGAGCCACAGTTTTACATTAACCAAGGTGACTTTTCTTCCTGTTCATCCAGGCTCAAGCCAGTTTAGTAGCTGCTATTGTTCCTTACCAATGTCATCTAATTCCCTGAAGCAATGAACAGAGCAGAAGAGCTTTCTTTCCACGTATTTCAGGCATGCCAACACATACCAAAAAAACCTCTTTTATTATGTGGTTTCAAAATCAAATGTATGCTACAGATGTGGTTTGAAAGAATAAAAAAAAAAATAATAATAATAAAAAAAGAATGCTAGAATGTCTTCATTCTTGTACTCTATTAACTAATAAACTTTTGATAAGGGATTCTGAGAACATTATCTGCCAAGAGAGACTGTGTCTGTAAAGCTCAGTATAAGATTTCGCTCTAAATAGCAACTGTGGAAATAAAACTGTAAGTAAAGACAAAATACCGTGGAAGGAAATCTTGATTTTTGATGGACTTCCTCTAGTCGCAGTTTTATGATTTCTGCTCCAAATTCCACATGGAGAGTAGTCAATCAAACAAAATTACATTGTATCTGTCCGTGCTCCTAAATTTAGGATATGTTTTCAATATATATGATTTACTTCAGATTAATATAAACCACAAAGACTTTCAGAACGAGGTATTGTGTGTCTCAGTGTAGCAGGCAACATCTGTTCTGTCTCACAGAATGGCAGCTACCTCTGCTGACTGCCAAGTCCCATAAATTTAATGGTGTAGTCTCCAGAAAACAGGATCCTAATGGTTATATATCTATAGACAGAGATTCATGGTACTAGAAAGGCCCATTCAATCATCTAGTTGGACTTTCTATATATTGAGAGACTCTTAAATTTCACACTGCAGCCCACAATGCAGGAGTAAATACATAGCTAGTCATCTTTACCACCTATGTCAATTTGTAATGAGCTGGCTGAACCTGCAGGGGGACACAGGGAGGGACTGACACTGCTTTCAGGGCAGAAGAAGGGCATCAACCAGAATGGATGTTCTCTCTGAATCTGTTTCTTCAAACTTACTCTCTTTTGTGTCTCTGCTGCTTTTATATAAGAGTCTGAGTGTTATGGGAATACAACTATAAAAATTTTCTGAAATACAGACTGGCTTCTGTAGCCTAAACTGTCGTACTTGAGGCCAGAAGTATTGAGGGGAAAACAAAGTCAGGAAGAGAAGGTAAATTGGTAGGTCTTAGTTTCTGATGGTGGGATTTTGAGATTCTGATGGCCTTCATTAAACCTAAGCTTACTAATATCTGTAAAGGATGAAATTAGCATGTGTCAATCATAGTAAACAGTAAGATGAGTAGGACAAACAGAGAAGACTTCAGGGAAAACATCTGACCTGAAGGCCAGGAGCTTTACAGTGTAAATTCTGATGTTATCACAGAAAATATGCCTTAAGAGTGTAACCTAGAGCCTTTTGAAGCCAGCTTCAGGATGGACCATCAATACACATTCAAAACATTTGCAGGCATGTTTTAGGTGCGTGCCTGGTGGTATAAGCGGACCTTTCCCAAAGAACTCAGCATGCAGTAGTTCGTTAGAAATGCATAGACTCGAGGACACTGAGTTGTCTTACCTTTTCAACTAATGGGTATGGCAGAAATGGGACTTAGTAGAATGAGACATAGATATTTGCTTTAAAATGTTTTAGAAACACCCTTTGAAATGCCATACCCTCATGTGTGACATCCTAGAAGAGACTAAGATTTACTAAACTCAGCCTCCGCTGATCATTTTATGATTGTCAGGTACAAATGGCCTGCTCTGAATTATATGACCATCCCTACCAGAGACCAGTATCTGTGTACCTGAACTCAGAGATGAGCTATTAATTCACAGCTGTCCCTATATTAAATACATATGCAGTATATAGTTTTCTGTCCCTACACTGCATTTTTCTTTCTATGTTGCTTTCATTTCCCTTTTTCATTAAGCTTGCTTTCCAGATAGTTGGTTACGTTAATGTATTTGCACTTGGCTCATGCATTAATCTCTGCAAACTAGATGACATTTTGCATACTGCACACCTTGTCATAAGTTATTATTTATTTCATAGTATGTATCACTCTGTATTTCTAAGCACTCTAAATAAAGGTGAAGTAATGCGTCAGCTACTGATGACGCGCAAAATAATGTTGACAGAAGGAAGTAATTCACAGATAGAGGAATAATGAAGATTTCAATCTAATGGGTATTAGGGAAAGTATTTTAAAGTTCAGCAAGTAGCTTGAATTTTAATATACAAGTTTACTAACACAACGCCTAGAGCTGGCCACAAATTCTAAGAAGAATAAGAAAATGCCACTGTGCTACAAGATAAGGAGTCACTTAATCTTCTCTGTCTTCTTTCTTTCTTTGTTCAATTTTCTTTTATTAACACAACAACAGGTTTCTTTAGGTCTTGAAGTATTCTTAATTTCCCTTTGCTGAAATTCAGTTCTGCAGTGAAAAACTAACTTGCTGGAGATTCACACAGTGTCTGCTGTTCCCTGCAATCGATTGCTGCGATACAAAACAAAAGAAGGAGCTCTTGATATATGCAGCAAGGAAGGTTGGATGGTCTTCCTACACTTTTCAGGCAGAATGCCCACTGCACCACCCCCTGGATACAAATTACCCCAGCGTCACCGATCACTCTGTAGTTTTGGGATCTCATGGTTTATCCTGATCTGGAATGTAAATTTTCTAGAATCACACAGTGTTCCAACGGGAAAATAAACACATAACAAAAGCCATTTTCCTGTCAGTCTGACTAATTTGACATCCATACATCATCAAGCAAATGAAAAATTACATTCATCCTGATAGTCTTTTATCCAGGCACACAATGGTAAAAGGTAAGGGTTGCAAGCAGGCATGTAAAGCCTTCAGGACACCAACAAAAACCTTTTCGTCTATTCATAGTTTCAATGAGATCTGACATATCCCTAATGTTCAAGTGACTGCTCTTCCACCAGATGTCCTGTGTGTTACACTCACATCACTGTCTGAACATTCCTCTTACAGTTTCCTGTTTTGTCCAATTCCCACAAAATGCCGTTGAATGAATATAGCTCTTGAATAAATCTCTAATTGTGAGCCCAGAAGTGCTCAGGTGCTTTCCAAGCAAATTATAAATGATTGTTAGGAGTGGTGCTCGATAATTTAGTTGTGGAATCTTCCTAGTAACTCTAACAAAACCCACTCAACGCATCAGGTAATAAAAACATGTCATGTGACAGACCCTGCACTGCAACTTCAGGAGCAAGTCTGGCAATGTTCACATGCACCATACATTTTCAAGTCCTTTTTTTTTTTTTTTTAACACCACCAGGAATAGATACAGATGTCAGGCAGGTGTATTTAGACAGATGTCCATGGAATGATACCAGTAATCTTAATACTTGAACAGCGAAAGTTTAGTCTAAAAAAGTAAGTGTGAGTCAGTCCTTCCTAAAGACAGAAACTTTCTGCAGAGCTGGAGAATTCTACATACCTGCTCTCACCTCCTTCACATCTGTTCCATATTTTCCTGCGCTCTCTCTGGTACATCAACCTGACAGAGGTGTGGGATAAATGTGGCATGTCCTTGCAGTGGCTTTTCTTATGCTTCTTTTCCTGAAGGAATGGTTGTCCTCAAGAAAGATCTATTTCCTCCTTTTTTAGTTCAACTTTGGCATAAAATTAAAAATTTGTTTTATTCTGTGAGTTCTCCCATATGAATTTCTTTTTATCTCAGAAGTCAATTACATCAGTTAATCATAAAGAATCTGGCAACATTATGTGATATACTTGTGGAGCAATATATAAATGTCAAACCTTATTGCTGCAGGCTAGAGAGGAAATGCTGCTTATGAAATATGTTTTAGGAACTGAAAAGGCCAGAGTATTTCTAGGCTGGAGTTTACTAGCAACTTAAGTGCCCTTATCCCTGAAAGTCAGGCGACACATAAGCTGAAATCCAGTTGTGACATTTGCAATTATTTTCAAGCAAATACATGTGCCTTCAGGAATAACATTTAAAGAAAACAAAAATTAGGCAATAGACTTTTCTTTCCCTTTGCCTTTCAAATGTTTGGAATAACAAAAATCTTCTATTGCAAAGACATTAATGGGCCATTAATAGAGTAAATTAACAGCTACATGCTTTTATTATATCATGGGGAAAAAGTACATTCATTTCTTCTTATAATCTAAGATGTTATTGGCTAAGGAAGACTACACTTTAAAGGGCCAGGATATAAGATTGGGCTTGAAGCTGTAATGAAGTCCTGTTGCACTCATAATGTCAAAATCCCCTTCCCACTCTTCTTGCTGGCAGCCTGGTGGATTCCCAGGAGGGCTGGTTAATGGCAAATACCTCCTCATATGAATTTCCTTTCATTCTAGATTACTGAATTTTATCTAACTCACGTTGCTTCTATTCTTATTCATTGCCCCCTGAGCGGTATTCTGGCCCTTTTCTATACCGAAAGCATTTCCCAGCATTGCCACTAGTACATTTTATAAGCAGACATATCCTTTTTGTATAACAGATATTAATGAAAGAAGAAATGGAATCATCATGCAGTGGCAAGGAGTATGACAGGGAGATCAAAACTACTCTATTTATAACCCACAAACTAAAACCCAATCTTTGTTTTCAGTAGCACAACAATGTTGAACATGAGGGCAAAGGCATGAGTGCTAAGGGAACTGAAGAGCTCAAAAGTAGAGTAACAGCTTCGTCCAGTGATCTCAATAGAGTGAACCAGATACACTCCATCCCAGAACTGAGTCACAAGTAAGGATTCGGAAAATAGTATATGACTGGGAACAGAAAGATAATACTTTCATGGGAGGGGTAAAAATTAGTGCACACTACTGCTGATTCACTATACTGACCTCAACAAAGCACTAGCAAAGATATTTGAAGTAAAGAAAAGAGGGAGAATAGAGGTGTGCATTTTCTTACACAGGAACTAATTTTCAAGATGATAGGTTAATATGACTGGAGAAAACATCTGTCACAGAACAGCATGGAAGATGTTGGTATATATTTTAAGCATCTTGCAGGAGCTCTCTCCTACTGCTGCAGATGCCCAGAGCACCCAAAGCAAGCAGCTTTCACTGATGTAATCAAGCATGAAAAGGAAAGGACACAAAGACAATACAGTCTTAAATGATGTATGCTGCAAAACAGATTGGCCAGTGATTGCAGGGTAGTAGAGGAGAATAAAGACAAAAGTAATCAGGGTAGGAGAGCTGTTCTCTGCACTAGCTGCTTTCTAGCCTATGTCACTGCATATGAGGACAAAGCGGGTTTAGTTGTGAGACAGGTTGAGCAATTGCATTTCCATGGTTCTCTCTGAACTTGTGTTTTATTCCATCCACACTTGAAAGTAAATGGGAGTCTCACCCTCTGACTCTAAAGCAGCTTATATTACATCTGAAATTGACTCAATAACGTTTTTTAGCAGGGGAGTTGGACTAGATGATCTCTAGATGTCCCTTCCAACTCTGACAATTCTGTGATTCCATGTTCTATCTACTTCTTGAAAACAAAATTGTTAATACTGTGTCTGTATGTGAAGTTCACACTCTTCCTGTGTGCCATTCCTGACAAAGAGAAAATATATGATATACTATGGATTTTGTTGTTTGTTACCACCAAGCCTTGACCAAGTAAAATATTATCAGGGTATGAGAGCAAAGGTACATTAGTTGTGAACTAGTGATGAGCATTAAATATCACAATCTCTGTAACTTTCTAGCCCTCAATCAGTACTTTACTGTGTCTACCTTTACCATCTATAGCTACTGTATATTTCTACAGTATCTTACTCTTGCTGAAATACTTTCAGTTGTTCAGTGGAAATAAATTTGGACATCAAGGAGGCCTTGCTGAACATCCCGGGGAGTTAATGCCTCAACTCTGAAAATGACAGTAGTACTGTCCTTTAAAAAGGAATGGCAAAAGATGCAGCAGAAGATCGTTGTGCCATTAATACAAAGTGCCAAAAGCATAATTTTTACTCTTAAGAAAGAATACAGCAACTGATAAATATCTGGGGGTTTAGCATGTGTTTGAGATTAGAGAACTGATATTTCACTTATGGGTGAGGGGAGGAAAAAAGTAAAAGGCAGCGGGAATTTTTTTTAAGATGTGTAATTGTTTTGGAATACATGTTCTCAATGTCCTTCTTTCTAAATTACAAATGTTTAGACCTTTCTCTACACTTCACAGTGGATAAGTTTTACAAAAGGAGTTTATAATCTTATTACTAGTAGTGTTTGAATTTGTTTCTTGTCAGCTCAATCTCAGGTTTAAGGTAAAAGCAGAAAGATGCAGGTAAGTCAAAGTGCTTAGGCATTAGGGTGGTGCATTTCTCTGCCCTGTGACTGTTGGTAGCTGGGCCAAGGACATCCAATGAAAGTCATCAGGACTGTTAATCTCCAGCAGTATGGCCAGTAAAAAAAAATTACACCAAGTAGCACAATCCTGATGCAGTATTGACAGAGGTGTCAGGCAAGTGGAAACCTGGCAGCGGCTGAATATGGAAAAATGAAAGAAAAAATGCACTGGCTGAAGGGGTATGAGAGGTCTTGTTTCATTTCTGAGGCAGGGAAGATGGCAAATTGGAGGGAACCTCACCAGTCACGGAGAAAGGCTGCTGTCATGGTGGGTGATAGGAGTGAAAGACCAGCAAGAGTGTCGGTCTGCCCCGGGAGATACTGGTAGGGAAGTAGGACTTCTGACTCATGTGCAGAAAGTGAAGTGGGATCTCTGCAGTTCTAGCTGAATTGATCAAGAATGACACATTTTGAGAAAAATCATTACCATGGACACTTCCTATTAATTTATCTTGTTAAAAATTACTGACAATAGAAATAATGGTCATAAAATATGGGTTATGTTATGTACCTAAAAATGATCGCAACATATGGGGTATGTAATGCACCTAAAAAAGAATTGTATGTTATCTATGTTTCCTGGCTTAATACATTTTTTGAAGGCCAGGTGGTTGGACGCAGAGAGAGGTAGGAAGTACCAAGATATCAAACTCCTGATCTATAGCAGTTGGCAAACTTCCATATAGAAAAAAGCTATGCTTCCTATCAATAAATAAAGAAGGCATGGAATTGTAGGGCTTTTGATCTTCATCCTGGAAATGCGCACATAAAAAGGACTTCAGGCATTGAAAAAAATCCTGCTTAATTTCCCCACTATTGCTGTATTAATTACTTCAACACATTTGCAGTGGTTTTAAGCTTAAGTGGTTTACAGCAACTTTACCAGCAACATGATCCAAATACTTTTTTAATTCCTAATATTTACTTTTTGCTGGCCTGTGTGTTTCTCACAAAAATCAACCTATACCAACCAGTATGAAAGTACTCAACTCCCAAGTATGAATCAAAGCTTAAGTGTGGCTTACTTTACTTGAGTGTGACTTTACCTTACTTGAGTGTGTGCTTCCTTTAACACTTTGGGATTTGACTTTTTTTTTCATTTTATTTTAGATTTGTGTCTGGTAGAATGGGGAGATAAATACAAAGACAGTAAGTTGTTGCTTGTTAGCTGAAAAACCCTACATTTTCCTTCTTGCACTGTGCCATCTCACAGCTTTGCCATTCCCCTGCACCTGCTGAGTGCGTCACTCCTGTCACTGAGATCTAGAGTCGAATCCGGACTCTTAGAGCTAAAGACAATCAGTATAACCTGGCAGTGGTTAATAGCATGTCTAGGCCCAAGAGGCTGGAATTTTTTGTTGGTGAAATGGAAATCAGCTAAGCCAGGACAGAAGCACAGAGAAGAGTTTGTCTGCCAGAGCACAGAGGCTGAGGAAAAAGCAGGGAAGACTGTGACTTGGGAACCAAGCTGATGGAGCCACAAGAGCACAGCATAAACAGGACAAATATGAAAGATAACAGCTCCAGAGACCTGAAATACTTGGCAGTTAGTGTTGTCTTTGTAGTGTGTGTACTCTCCTGCTAAGCCTGCAGGAAGTGCCCCCTGACAAGCTGAGCAGAGCAGAAAGCCCCAGGTGCAGGAACCCTCAGCTGTGCTGCTGCAGCAATCACCTGAATGGTTCAGCCACACCAACACCAGCTCCAAGGACTTTTGTGCCGAGAGCCGTCCATGACTGCTGACCCCAGAAACTTACCCTTATGTGTACCTGAAGCTTTTTCTGATAAGGTCTTCTGCAATGCCACTTGTTCTTTGTAGACACTTACGGAAGCCTGTATTTAGGTTAGAGATCTCTTTGAAAGTAGATAGCATGTTTGAGAGGGTAGAACCTTCAGAGGTCCTGATTTCTCTGTGTGCATGATGGTAGAGGTTTTTATTATGCTAAGTGCTCCTCTAAGGCAGGATTATTTGGTTTTATGGAATGAAACTAATTAGTCATATCTTTTTCCAATACCAGCCACATTATTTCTGTAAAACCTAACTGTACCAGTGCTTAGGATGGATGCCAGTAATATGAGTGGTAAAAAGAAAGGACAAAAAGTATTTTTCCTATACCTTACTCCCCATTTTAATAGAAAACACAATCAGTGCTGCCACGTACAAATATAATGTTCCCTGGGTAAAGCAGCACTCTACTGGATCTACCTATTTATTGCTCAGTCGATGAATATTGGCTTGGTAAGTGCTGCACAACAATCGTTCAGCAGCAGCACAACATTGCCACCATGTGTTCTGCACCGAGAATTGGTCTTAAGTGTCAATACAGTTACCATTCTTTTAATGTAATTTTAGAGAAATAACAAAAAACCCAAGGGTAACTATGCAACTTTTCCCCAACAAAACTGTGGACTTGGGTACAGGGAAAGAGTGCCTGGAGCTTTTTGGAACTCAGCAAACCCCACACTGATCTTCTAATCCCGTTTGCCAAACCAAATCACGTATTTGCTCTCGTCCCTTTAATCTATCTTATCCATGAGGAAAAAATCCTCATAGTACTGACCTTTCTTCTCTCCCTTTGTCAGCTTTCCCTTAAACTCATTCATCTCTTAAGAGAGTCAATCCGCCAGCAGCACGCTTGGGATTTTATTACTGGTCTATTCTCACTGGGGACAACTTGAGTTTGGAATTAATGATCTCAGGCCTAGGTGGAAAACTGTAGAACTGAAATAGATCAAGGCTGCTTTTTTTTTTTTTTTTCCTAAAAACATTGTCTTTTTTCAATATTTTGCTGAAACTATCAAACAGCATCTTTCCTAGAGTAACCCAATCAAAATCACATCCCACTTACGGTGAGAATGATTATACATGATTGCCTTTAGGCACCACTGACATTTTCAATCATCTTCAACACAATATTCTGTCTTTCAGAAGGCTTGGGTCTTGGCTAATTGTGATGCTGATCCCAGCAATAATAAGAGTTCCCAAACCATCTATCCTTACTGTTCAACAAGATGAGAACTTTTTTTTCCCTCTAGATGGAGAAAAATAAATAATTAATTAATTAATAAATAAAATTAATAAACAAAAATAAAATCTTAATTCTATCAAAATTATTATAGAATTGTATCAATAATTCTATCAAATATCAAGTAGTGTGAATGCAATATAGTTTTGCTGTTTTTAACTACGGAGAACTATGAAAGTACATAAATGCATGCTGTTTGTGATGATATTTTAAAAGACAGACATTTAAATAATGAAAAAGGGGGGGTGGAGGGTGTTGCATAATCCCTGTTTATGAGAAGGTAGAGTACTACATTGGACCAACATATAATATTTGCGTTCTCAGATACATGTACTGAACACAGTGAGTCAATTAAGCCTGATCGTCACAGCAGTGGTCACAGAAGCTACTGTCCCCAGCGGGTCCAAAAGGCTGGTAGGTACCATCTGGGACAAGGGAGGGGCAGGGACTGAGCCCTTTACTGTATTGGCTCCCTCAGTGAGCCACAATCAGATTTGAAACCTGTCCTTGATAAAGTCGATCTTTAGTGAACTAAGTGGTGCAAATTGCATCACTCCACCTAATGCCAGGCAATGTTATGCAGCCATTCTAGCTACTGGCTCTGTCATTCCGGACAATACTAAATATGTTTATTGGTACACAAGCCTAGAGAGTACATCTGACAGTGCTCCTTGCATACTGATGTTTTCCAGCCCAATTCTGTCACAATTCAAAATGCTAGTTATTAAATCCAAGATTTCTAATTAAATTAAATCTCTAAATAATGTAAAACACACTAGTTTAGACTATCCCAGTCCTGTGGTACAGCACTCACAGTGATGATTCTGCCCCCCTGACATTGATTTCTAGCACAGATTCACCTTCACACTGATACCCATCTCCCTCCCCCATCTCGAGTCTTCCCCTAACTCTAGCTACTAGCTTCCTTTTGTAAAAGCCCTTACCAGTTGACTCTTCTCTAAGAAATCAGAAAGAACAAAGAGCATGTCATGTGAGTATTGTTCCTCACTTGTATAGATTTCATTTGTCATCGTTTATGGCCTTGGGATATTAGAAAAAATGTGAGATAATATTTTATCTGATTTTAGAAAGCTATGAGTGAATTTATAAGAGAGATTCTCTGGTGGTGGATTCTTTCCTTTATAATTCAGCTTTTGGATATTTGATTCTAAAACTCACCAGGAAAGACCCAGCATTCCCCAGTATGAAAACCATGGTGCAGCTGAATACATTCCCAACAAGCCAGATCCATCAGGGGAAGTAAAGTGACCCAGTCCTAGCTTAGCAAGACAAGAAAATGTACATTATCAACAGAGACAAATCAACAAGATTTTTAATATTATTTTCTTTCAACAATATAATGTGACATCATTAATGATACAGAACACACATTACTTGTAAAAAAAAAAAAAAAAGAAATAGAATGTCTTGTTTCTTGTTATATTTAGAACATTTGAATTAATACTGTCATTTAAAAACCCTATTCTCAACACACACAACACATATAATTGTTTTTAGCTAAGAGCTTGAGGCAAAACTTGGTGCTGCTACAAATTTCCTATTGACAGTTCATAGCTACACAAGAGTTTGAGGATCATCTGTCAGTACAAGACAAACAGAATCACTTCCACTCCCCATTTCAGCCCAGGGCCAACAAATAATAATTTGTATTATTTACAAATAAATCTGAATTCTGAATATTTCCAAAGCTGGTGCTGGGGAGGGGGGGTGGGGTCGTTGTTAGTTCAGTCCCCCATGTGGGTACAGGTTCTGAAGTTTAGTTCGGATTTCTTCACATTTTCTGTGAAGAGGAGACATTTCAGACTCTTCACCAAAACTGGCTTTTTGTTTACTCCATTTAGCCTCTCTTCTACATAAAAGGCCCTTACTAGCTTTTATGTCACATGTTCCACAGTGAACAGATAATTGCGTCAACCCAGCAAGAGCATGACTCACTAAGTGAGCAATATCCATTTTCAACAAGGCAAAAATATCAGTGTAGGCCCACTTAATTGTTCCATGATACAATTTAACATGTAGTAATTAATTAAAAGTCTTTTCTTCCCATCAAAGGTATAACCAAGGCAATTTACTTCCAATCATAATCAAGAAACTATGCAAGGAAAAGTTAGGAATATGAGCTATTTTTTCATGTGGAAGGTTAATTGATTTTCCATCATTTTCCCCCTCTGGGATTCAAATGAAGCTTTACAAAAGTTCTTGTTCTTATATGTGTAATTGGTCCACTTGAACTTTTACAGGTTACTTGAAACTAGGCCAGCAAAGTACTCTTTTTCTCCCCTTCTTCTGAGAGATTGTATCAACCATCATTAAAAAAAAAAATTACCTAGAGGTCACAGAAATCTCTAGAGTGCTTAAAACAATTAACATTTAAAACAGAAAAACTTCACTGTGAGGTATCAATCAGTTTTGTCTCCTATTGAATACATCTACAAACATCTTCCTGAGAGTTAATAAGATGGGGGCAGTATGAAGAAACACACACTTTTGTTTCCTCAGTGCTTGGCACCAGAAGTAAAATCCCATCTGGTAAAGAAAGGCCAAGGAAGGTGAATTGAAAAGCGAAGAACTGAACAACTCAGTTAAACCAAGTGGTGACCAATCCAGGCACTGGTATTCCCCATTAGCTGTTCCTTTGGGGAGGACAGGAGAGTGAGGCGACATGACATGGAGGCATGCTTTGGATCAGAAGATAAATAAAAATTGCTTTCTTCTCCAGGGAGAAGCTTGATAAACTGCAGCTCCCTGGAAGCATCCCAAAGTACTGACAGCAGGAGCCAGTAGCAAGAGTCCTTGGGTTTGCAGTGTTGGTTCTGATGGAGGAGTGAGTACCCAGAGGACTTTACAGTGTCCAAAGGATGGGCTACTTTGAAGTTGACTGAACAGAGTTTTATTACAAATTATTCAACCAGCAGCACCACCTCCCTGATTTGGATACCACAAATGCTTCATGAAAATACAGGCTGAACTCAATACACGTTTATTCAAATTGACAAGTGACCAAACAAAGGGTTTCAATGGGCTCATTAGCTCCCAGTAAGGAAAGGAGTAGCTCTTCCCTTGTAGCAATGCCATACCCTGTTCTCTGTATATTATACTATGTTACATTATATCGATTGCTGTACAACGTTACAATTAAGACCAATAAAAGCAAGGAGAAAAAAAACAATAAAAGAAGCATGCCCTGCAAATACAAATTTGACAGTGGCTTTGGATTCCGGAAAAAATTAACCTCACATATTCCAAGGTGTCCTGCTTTGAGGTAAAACAGAACCAACTTTCTATTTTACAGTTTTACTTTTTTAGCTGGGCCTCTTCTAACTAACTGAACTCTGAAATTAACAGCATATTGTTCAGAAACTGTTCTCTCTCACAGTGATAAGACCTGATTATACCAAGGAATGGTGTGCAGAGAGGCCCTTGTTTATACTTATTGCTATAACAACCAAGGTCAGGTAATTGCGTTATTTTTCCCGTTGGAGGGTCGGAAGCAGAAAAGCATAGAGGGGTCACACCTGTAGGGAGGAGCAGACAGGTGACCCAAAACTGACCAACTGGGG
>VZTM01028387.1:379618-402694 GCA_013400555.1 Jacana jacana | reverse complement strand
ACCTGTCCCCGTTTTCTTCTCTTCAGACAATTCCATAATGGCCTTCAGCTCAACTTCAGAGAACTTAGGGGTCAGTGCCACATTGTCATAATCAAATTCTTCATCAAGTGAGAATGGTTGAACATCATCCCCTAGTAACTGCATGAGGAAAAACAGACACATAAATAATACTGCAGTAAGTGATGACAAGGAAGCTCAAAATATAAACTTATAATTAATATTTAATTAAACTATTTTCTCTGACTTTAGCACTCTCAGCTGATTAAGCTCTTTTTAAGTAAAAGAATAAATTCAATTATTCAATTTGACCTAATTTAAGCCATTTAATGTGCCCCATTTGTATCTGAATTAATATCATTAGCTAATTTTGCTCAAGGCAAGGAATTTAAAAACCTCCCTTGCACACATCTATTACATTCCTGACACTTGAAGCAGGAGCTTTGTGGGGATAGGGATATGTTATATATACAGCTATGTTACATTTCAAAGACAGATTCCATATCCTTAAATTTGGGCTAGTATCACATAAAGCTTCAGTTTACATGCATCTGATACTAATCACNCTCTTCCAACCTATATGATTCTACGTTTCTATGATTCTATGATTCTAATGTCACATGCTTCCCAAAACACAGTTTCAGTCTGGAATGGGCAAAATGATACATAACTGGTTTTCAGACTCTACTAATTTCTTTTCACCATCTCAGAGACATAAAATTGGCTGGTTTGTATTTCTTGCATGATGACTCTTACTGCATTTGACAATGTCTCTTTTGTTGACACAGTGTATAGTATTTCTGTATTATTTTCATTGAAATATATTAGGAAAAATGCTCTGCCTATAAAATAAAATAATGAAAACAAATAACTACAGTAGGCTGCATGCTGATGGAGAATTGCAGAGGGCCATGACACAAAGGGTTTTGTGGTAAGCAGTTCTGTAAAACTACAGAACTGCACGGCAGACGCATCTTCACTACCCAAACTGTACAGGAATGCTCTCTATCCTTTAAGAAGTTAATATAAAATGTCTAGAAAACTGAATCATCACAAATAACACAACTCCTCAAGGGCTGTGTATTTCAAAGATTTACGTACTTGAGTATCAGATCAGCAAAACCTTTAAATATATGCTTATTCTTTTTAAATTTCTGATGAATCTTCAGTAAAGCCAAAGCATTTGAGGATAAGAATATAGTTATTTGTTTTGCTGAAAGGGAGGAAGAATACAGCACATTATGGTCACTGTTCAGTTTAGAAGGCACAGTACCCCACACAATTTCTGGTAATGTTTTGTAAGAAGCTGTATTGACACAATTAATGGCATCACAGCAGTAAGTATCATCTCTATCTTCTATTAATTAACTGTAATATTGCCTGATTGAACAGGAAATATTTTTGCTGGGTTTGTATAATTTTATGAATCATCTGTATTGCTTAATTGTTCTAGGGCCTGCCTTCAGTAGGTGCTGTAACATATAAATCATCTTAGATGGAGACCTGGAGACCATGGGCTTTTATAAATGAGGAAAACAAACTTTGTAGATAGAGCTGGTCTAGAAAATGGTATTCCTTCTGCACACAAAGATTATCTTGCCTATGTCCATACCAGGTAAACCATCATTAACTTTTCTAAATAGCCCATTTGAGAAATGCATTTACACGAGACTCTACCTGAGACAAAGCCTGACTACAAGCTCTCTTTCCTGTTAAAGCTAATATCAGCTCCTTGACCTCCTCACCATGCTCATGTCCACTTTCATCTTTTCCACAAGCAAACCCTCCTACAATTCCATGCCAGTAAGGGTACCAGTAACTGAGGTTCACTATGAGGTATTTCCTTTGCAGAAATACAAAACACTCCTCTAAAATATGAGGCAATATGCAAATATTTTTCAGTTAGTTTGAAACAATACTTGATACCAGATCTATAGGTAACAAAGCTAAGAAGAGTTTAAATTACAGTGAGCCTTCATTGGGATTCTACAAAAACAAATCCATTCTTCCCTTGCCAACATAGCTGCCGCGGCCAGGAGCAGTCGAGCCCGACGCCATCAATCAGGAAGCCATCAATCCGGAAGCCATTCCAGCAAGCACCCGAATCAGGAAGCACACCAGGAAGCCCCAGGGAGCACTCCTCTCAGGAACCCCCCCTCGTTCTACAGTTACAGGTCCTCATTCGCTAAGCACTACATTTCGGATAGGGAGAGGGGTATTGTCCACGAGCTTTCCACGCACTTTCCACAGGCTTAAAGTTGCCCCATGATTGGCTACAACATTTGTGTCATTTGCTGTTTCCCACACTTTGTTTCGCCTTCACTATACTTCGTTTCGCTTACTTCCACTTACTTTGCATATGTGCCCTTTCAGTAACTCCCTCTTAAAGGGCCTGCTCTCAACACATAGCTATGGACATTATACACACTATGCCCCTGTGTCGACCATGCCATTCCAGGAACATTTTATGCACTTGCAGAGAAATTCAGGAAAAACTTTTGTTTGAAAAATTTGACCCCAAAATGCCAACAGAAATTAGATACCAAAGTAGAACATACCCAACTTCACCGTTAACTTTTCTGTTACCCACTTAGTGCACATTTGAGAAGTTTATTCACATAGCATATTTATCAGTGTGCTTCATCTCTCAAACAAGTACTCAAAGCACTAGAGATACTTTTTTTGTTTTCTCTCCCAGGAAGCCATTCACTTCAACATTCCATGCAGAGAAGCAATCTAAAATTTTTATACTGCAAACTGCAATTTTGATCTATTCTGAAAGGAAGACATTTTGCTATAGAACACTGACTCCTCTGAGCTGATCAAGTTATTATCTTGTTATTTTTGCCTAAGGAGGTGAGAGAAATATGTGAATTTCAGGTGTCTAATTTAACATCCAATTTAAATCTTTTGAGAGTTCTCTGGGAATAAAATTCTGCTCTATTAGAAAACTGCTGGTTTGCTTAAGAATGCTCCTGTGATTTATTCTCTGAAGAACAAATCACTTTCATTTACAGCTCCTGCATGTCCAAATTAAAGGGAAGAAGAATGTAATGTTCATATTAATAACGGAAGTATTTTGTTAGAGGATGTTTTACAAAGTAATGTTGTAAATAAAATACCTCTAAGTTGAGACTTCAAAATCTCTTAGTAACTGGCAGCTCAGTTCTTTTTATTAATCTGTGTGGAGTTACAGCAGAACAGTTTGTCTCTGTCCTCGTAAAACCTTTATTTCTGTGTAATTACAGCACTCTATGATTCACTTGTTCAAATTTTGTAAAGGATGCGGATGGACGTACACTCACCAACGATCTGATTGTATACTCAAGGGAAACCTTATTAATTCAATAACAAAAAGTAAAAATAAAAAGGAGGGGGGGGAAGAGGCATGGATCCTATTATTTCATATAAGCTATGTATATACATATACTGGGGAAGTTGGGAGAAAAAAAAGGTTTGTCTTGAGCTCAGGGCACTGGATTGGGAGTTGATAAATCTTGACCAGTTTTACACTTCATGATTCTGGACAAGTCACTTAATCTCTGTGTCTTTACTGGCTTCTGTAACCCTTCCATCTTCTTTCATTTAGTCAGTCCTCTCTTTAAGTTCTTCCTTGTTCTTTATGTGTAGCATTTCGCTACAAACATTGGAAACAAACCTCAGTTGACACCTACTAGTAAAACCTTAAACCAAGGAAACTCAGTGGAAGCTCATGTTAGGTTACGGATGTTGCCAGTCCATAGCCAAAGATAAAATGCTATGCACGGTAAATACTTTTCTTGAATGCTCAAGCTAAACACAAACAATGGAGATGAGAAAGGTGGAATGAATCTTTCCTAATCCCAGCCATATAAAAAATTAAGCTTCTAGATTAAAGTAGTCAATTAGCCAAAAAAGCCAAGGCTGAGAGTCAGCCTGTGGACAGAGGCTATTTGTTTTAGGACAAATGCATACAGCAAGTGGGATGAATTATATTCTGGAGGTGCTTGTCTCCCCCTCTTGATGACAGAAGGGCTAAATTTAAAGCTGAATTTCGATGAGATGAACCCCACTTTTAATGCATGTTTATAGCCAGTGAATAGAAAATATGCATTCAAGCGCACCCATATGCATGCAGGGGTGGAAATAAGAACAAATAAAGACCCTAGGAAGCAGAGATTATGATGCAACGTTAGTTTAAAAAAAAACAATTTGATATCTTTTATGAAAAAAAGTATTAAGTAGAAATAAAGGAGTAAGCATCCCGGTAGGGAAGGTAAACCTTTCACAATAATGTACTTCAACCATTGAGTGAATGTGGTTTCAATTTGCAGTAGCCTGTGGGAGGCCATCTATGCTGCCCTGTCAATACTGAAGTCCAGGAATATATTCATGTCAAAAAACAAGAAGAAAAATGAAGCAACATTGGAAGACAACACAAATAATTTGCTGTGTCATTCACTAAGTCTCTTCCTTACAAATTTTGACAAAAAAAAAATTCAGGGAGACAGGCTGTTCTCTAACAATTAGCCACATTATACACCGGGTCTTAGCAGAGCTTCTTCTAAACTTTCCCCAGCAATACATTCATAGATATGCACGTTCCCCTAAAGTCCTTCACAAATTACGTCCATAGCATAGAGATTTGACATCGCACATTGCACTATTTCTTTTTCATAGAAACATAAAATCACAGAATCACAGAATGCTTCAGGTTGGAAGATCATCACCCAACCCCCTGCCCTGGGCAAGGACACCTCCCACCAGACCAGGATGCTCAAAGCCCTATCCAACCTGACCTTGACCACCTCCAGGGATGAGGCATCCACAACTTTCTAGGCAACCTGGGCCAGTGTCTCACCACCCTCACAGGAAATCATTTCTTCCTCAAATCCGATCTAAATCTTCCCTTTTTCAGTTCAAAACCATTAGTCCTTGTCGTATGGCTCCACTCCCTGATAAAGAGTCCCTCCCCATCTCTCCTGTAGCCCCTTTAAGTGTTGTAAGGCTGCTATAAGGTCTCCCAGAACCTTGTCTTCTATTCATAAGGAATAGTTTTCCATTCTCTGTGAAAACTGACTAGGCAGCCACATTCTGTTGCCTAGCCTAACAGATCTGATGGGCAGAGAACAGCCTCATTTCAAAGCAGGCATGCTTCCAGGAGGGCAGTCTTTAGCCTGTTCAGGAGCCTGGCTGACATTGTTCCTTGGGAGGCGGTCAGAAGGGCAAAGGCTAGACATTCTTCAAGAAGGAAGTCTTAAAAGTGCAGGTGCTGAAAGATAAGACAATGGGGAAGAAGACCAGCCCGGCTGAACAGAGAGCTTTGGCTGGAAATTAATCTGGCTACCACAGTAAAAGACAATAAAAAAATGTTTCTATAAATGCAGATAAGAAAAGGCAGACTAAGGAGAATCTCCATTATTGGCTGCAGAGGGAAAATAGTGGCAAAGGATGAGGAAAAGACTGAGGTACTCAATGCCTTCTTTGCCTCAGTCTTTAATACTAAGGTCAGTTGTTCTCAGGGTACCCAGCACCATCAGCTGGAAGACAGGGAAGGGGAATAGGGTGAAGTGCCCATAATCCAAGAGAAAATGGTTAGCTACACTACCTAGACACAAACAAGTCCATTGTGCTACGGGTACTGAGGGAGCTGGCAGAAGCACTCGCTGAACCTTTCCATCAAAACTGGCAAACTCGGGACATCTCTGTTGACTGGAGTCTAGCAAATATTAATCCTATCCACAAAAAGGGCTGTAAGGATGATCCACGGAACTACAGGCCTGTCAGTCTGACCTCAATGCCTGGAAAGGTCATGGAACAGATCATCCTGAGTTCCATTATGCAGTGTATGAAGGACACCCAGGTGATCAGGCCCACCCAGCACAGCTTCATGAAAAGTTGGCCCTGCTTGACAAACCTGATCTCCTACTATGACAAAGAGATCCACTTGGTGGATGAGGGAAAGGTTGTGGATATTGTTTACCTGGACTTCAGTAAAGCCTTTGACATGATTTCCCACAGCATTCTCCCGGAGAAACTGTCTACCTGTGGCTTGGAAGTCCGTACTCTTTGCTGGGTCAAAAAATGGCTGGAGGCTGAGTCCAGAGAGTGGTGGTGGAGTTAAATCCTGTGAGTGGCTGGTCATGAGTTGTGTTCCCCAGGGTATTGGGGCTGGTTCTCTTTAACATCTTTATCAACAATCTGGATGAGGGGATCAAGTGCACCCTCAGTAAGTTTGCAGATGACACCACATTGAGCAGGAGTGTTGATCTGCTTGAGGGAAGGAAGGCTCTTCAGAGACATCTGGACAGGCTGGATCAATGGGCTGAGGCTCAACAAGGCCAACTGCTGGGTTCTGCACTTTGGTCACATCAATCCCATGGACACTCCAGACATGGAGAAGAGTGGCTGGAGCTATCTGGTGGAAAAGGACCTGGGGGTATTGGTCAACAGTGACTGAATGTGAGCCAGCAGTGTACCCAGGTGGCCAAGAAGGCCAACACATCCTGGCCTGTGTCAGGAAAAGTGTGACCAGCAGGACTGGGGCAGTGATCATTCCCCTGTACTCAGCACTGGTGAGGCCATACCTTGAATACTGTGTCCGGTTTTGGACCCTTCATTACAAGAGGGACACTGAGGTGCTGGAGTGGGTCCAGAGAAGGGCAATGGAGCTGGTGAGCGGTCTGGAGTACAAGTCTTGTGAGGAGCAGCTGAGGGAGCTGGGTGTGTTCAGCCTGGAGAAGAGGGGGCTGAGGGGAAACCTTCTTGCTCTGGAAGAAGGGCATAGCCGGGGAGTGTAATAATGTAATAATACTCAGTTTCTCTTTCATAATCCAACAAATGTAAATGAATTTTGCATGCAGTGGGATCTTCATCTATTTTTCATGAATCATAGTTTAAAAAGTCATACACAAACACTTCAGCTGCCTCAACACTCCTTCTTCTTTCATTTTACACAGAAGTTATCACATAAGAAAACTAAAGCTTCATTCTAGGTGGGGGGTTGGTTTTGTACCAGTGAATATTTCTCAAGGCAATACCCTTGAATTTTATCAATCCTTAGGGAAAAGAGTCTTTTATTCACAGAATGGTAGATATTAAAGCTTGAAAGGTCATTTTAGAACATTTACTTTTTCCCAAAGCAGACTTGTTCCTCACACTAAAGAGTTTACTGCAAAGAGCTCAAGAAAGGAGGCACCATATGCACCGCTATAACATCAATCCTTCACTGGTCACATGTCATTTATAACCTTGACTTAAGCGTCATGGGACATCAATAAGTATATGAAACAATCAAAACTGGCCCGTTTCCCATTTTAGCCAGAAGCTAACTTCAGCTTCTGTTACAATCATCAGGCAGGGGAAAACAGTGATGAAGAATTCTCTGCAATAGAAACATTCCTAAAAGTTAATGCTCATGCTGACTATTGGGATAGGAAGCTTGACAAGTTAAAATAAGCCTGTGAACAACCCACACCTTCTGTTCCAGTTTGAAAAGAACTAAAATTCTGAGGGAAAATGACAATTCTAAATTAAAGCTTGTAGCAATTCTACCTAAATAGAAGACTCAGACTCCATAATGCAAACCTCTCCACACCACAGAATCACAGAATATCAGGAATTGGAAGGGACCTTGAAAGATCATCTAGTCCAATCCCCTGCCAGAGCAGGAACACCTAGATCAGATCACTCAGGAACGCGTCCAGGCGGGTTTTGAACACAACTCCACAACCTCCCTGGGCAGCCCCTTCCAGTGTTCTGTCACCCTCACCATAAAGATGTTTTTTCTCACATATACGTGGAACCTATGTTCCAGCTTGCATCCATTACCCCTTGCCCTATCATTGGATATCACTGAGAAGAGCCTGATTCCATGCTCCTGACATGCACCCTTTACATATTTATATAAGCATTAATGAGGTCACCCCTCAGTCTCCTCTTCTCCAAGCTACAGAGACCCAGGTCCCTCAGTCTTTCCTCATATGGGATATGCTCCACTCCATTAATCATCTTGGTAGCCCTGCCCTGGACTCTCTCAAGCAGTTCCCTGTCCCTCTTGAACTGAGGGGCCCAGAACTGGACACAATATTCCAGATGTGGTCTCACCAGGGCAAAGTAGAGGGGGAGGAGAACCTCTCTCGACCTACTAACCACACCTAGATAATGCAGATCCTCAGCAACATCTTGCTACTACTCATTTCCAAGACTAGTATTCCAAGAGAAATCCTCATTCTGATCACAATATATTGTAAAACCTTTTTTTCTTTTAAATGTCACATTAAAGGGATCATTCACTGCCTTCTTATTGCAGATACTCAGCCCAATGAGAACTGCAGGAAACTGGAAAATTAAATGGCCCACCATTCTATGTAAGTAATGAACTGTTAAAAGGTCAGGAAGTACAAGAGTTTGCTTGGATATCCTGTGAGTTACACCCTTTAAATATTAAAAAGTACACATACAGTTTGAAGTATCGAAGTACACATTTTGAAAATACAGGATTATAAAGAAGCACTGTGCAAAATAAAGTAGTACATTTCTACTCGAGTTTTTATCTCAATTCTAATATTCTCAATTCTTAAATTAATTTAAATTTTAAAAATCAGTAATGTGATGTTAACTCACAGAAGTTTCACACTATATCCCGCTGTTCTTGTGCACAGAGGGATATACTGTGAAACATATACACGTATATATACACACACATAGATAGATAGATATAAAAACCCCAAACCCTCCATGTTGAAATAAATATATCTGACCTCATACCTCTTGGGCTTTGTTTTCTGATGGCTGTGGAACTGACAAAGTTTTGAACTTCAGTTGAATAGGCTTATCCAAAAAGGGTGTACAGTGAGTCACTGTCTGTTCCACCTCACCTGGAAGAACTAACGACCCTGATGAATGAAAAATAATCAACTTTATCCTTCCATTCAAATGTATAAATTAGCAAAAAACTTGTGTAGTACTCAGACACAGGCAGAATCCTGTTAGTCAAAGTATGCTGTACTTATTGTTGCATATTATATAATATAGGCAGCTATCTTTAAAACAGATCCATGCAATACTGTGTTAAAATCTAGATAATAAAACATACTATATTAAGAAAACATCAAATCTGATTTAAAACAGACAGGTAGCTCTTCTTTCTTGAGGACACTGAATTAAAAATCTGGATGTAGCTGTTCCTAAACTCAGAGAACACCTTGGATTAGATTAATCTCTTGCATTAAAGAGGTGGGAGGTCCTGAGCAGGGATGTCTGCAGTAGGAGTTACATAAAACCAGACTGAATCCTGGTCTTTCCATTGATTAGTTGGGCAGTCTCATTGAATTAACTTTTGCTAGAAATTCCCCATCTACACATTGGGCATAAAGAAACCCTGCAAAGCATCTTAACTTGACTCTACTGAAACATTACGTAAAAATACCTGATAGAAGTACTAATATTCTCCAATACAATGCTAGATGACTCTCTTGACTAAGTATATTTCAAGTATGTTTGCTCCCCCTTGACCTTTCCACAAAGAGGTACCTGAAAGGACTTCCCTATATCTGGGCCACGGGAACACATAACCTTTCCACATGGGCACGATTTGGTCCACAGTTCACAAACGAGCAGACTCTCAATCACTCTCCCTTTACATACCTGAGCAAAAAGCTCATACTGGGAACAGTGGGCTTGCTTTCTGTGACAGCTCAGAAGGATACGCCTTCGGTTTAGAAATATCTTTTAACACAAATCAATCTCAGCTCTCCTACAGCACAGATGTGTCCATCTTGTCTCAAAAATGTTTTTATGAAGGAACTTAAGGGGACCATATGTCTTGCAATTTAGTCAAAGGATTATGTAAATCTACTTACTATTTTTTCTGACTGATACACAAGGTTCTTTTCAGCTTTATATGACATTTTAGTAGCTTGATTTCCTCTTGAAAGCTCCAATTTCGAAAGCATTGTTTAAATTTTAGTCTATGGAACCAGCAAGAGGGTACATAGATCCAGGGTGAAAAGGAAGAAGCAATATATCTCCACCTGCACACATTTACCACAGTGGTGCTAAATGTCATTCTGCAAATCTGCATTTGAAGCTAATGCTTTCCTAGCTAGGCCTTAGTAAAAAATCCATGATTTAATTCTTCTCTCAGTTTTCTCCTGGGAATTGCATACTATTTCAAAGCAAGCAGGACTTTGGACTTGTAAAGTAGAATGTTCTTTCAGAAAGAGCTGAATTAATTCCCTTGGGTATCTCACTGCTGGTTTTTAGTCTTTTGGTTCAGGATTCACATATAAGTGTTTTCCAGTTTTCAACCCCATTCTCCCAGTTGCTTAAATCTATCTCTACGTGCTCTCAGTACCTGTTCTCAGCACAGCATTAGATCTTACTCTGTATCAGTTACATGAGAAAACTTTCTGAAACAAACAGTGCAGTCCACAGGTATATATGCTATGTCTTCACATGCTCTGCAACTGCTTTTTTCCATCTTTCATAACCTGGGTCAAAACTATCTGTAGGACAGAAGGAAGATGTACACACTCATTTAAAAGCAATGGCATCTTCTGCTAACGTTTCAAAGTTACACCCTATATATACAACCTCACTGAAGGAAGGAATACCTGGACATCGGGGGGTTTATATCACCTCCTGACATAAACACTGATTATTTCTGTACCAAGAACTACATCCCCAACAGACCAATCTGTGGAGAGAAGATGAGGAGGAAGCACTATTATGCAACAGTCTGGCAATGGCTCAGAGAGACAACTCTTAAAAATTAGGACAACAGAAGGAAATTTATTTTTTGCTTTTAGCAAGAAGTGCTTGTCAGAACGTCAATTCCACTATTTTAGGACTTGTTAGTAATGCAAACAATGTTTCAAATTCCCTTCAAGCCCCCCATAAGAATGTGATAATCAGCCTTTGTTTGCCAGCAGACATGCCAGAAATAAGCTTTGTCTCTCTATCCTGGCTGCATGACAGCATATGAAAGTCTAATCGGTAAATGCTGCTTTCCCTGATAATGTTTAATCAAGAAACTCCTTCAGAGAGAAAAATTAGGGAGTTTTGACAGTCCTCCTTCTCAGTGGGAGCTCCCAAAGGAACTGTAGGCTATTGCAAATTCTAGCCAGTACCTCACAGCTGGTTTAGGCTGATGCTACAGCTCTAGTGGATGATGATCCTAATTAAGCTGCTAATTATGCTCTCTGTGGAGGTGATTATTTAGCAACAGGAAAGCCTTGAATACTGTCAACAGCACCATTTGTAGAGATAACTGGCAGTGATATGTAAAATCTGAAGATATTTTGAAATGCACCTCTGCTCATAGTATGAAGGATCAACTTCCTGGATGGCATGGCAGTGAACAGCAATGATTTTATGCAAGTCCAGCACACTTTTTCGAGGGTGTGTTGGAAAACCCATCAGTTGTCTGTTCTTTAGTACCTTTCCCCCCGACACACACAACAGAGCTGCTGAAAGTGATAACTACCGCTTTGAACACTGCTGAGTTAGTGTGTACTGCTCACTGAGCACCACTGACATTAATTATAAGTACAGAAAGAATCTACTGGCACAAACCTGATATGAACTTTCAAGAGTGAAGAAGTTCAAAGTCTTTTCTAAATCTTTAGCTTTACTGTAGCCACATAGTGCCCAGCTATAGATGCACTAATACAGGTTTTAACACTTTCAGACACATTTCAAAAAAAAATGCTGTTGATGGAGAGCTGAGGAGGGAGGTAGTAATAACGAAAAAAGCTTAAAAGCTAAATTCTGCTTTTCACCCCCGGTTCTCAGGCTTCAGACTGTTAGCCCTGAAGAGATGACTAGTGTAAAACCATCTTGAGGTAGTTGTTAAATGGATTTCAGAGCCTTTAACAGAAAAAAGGAAAGGGATTAATCAGCTGGGGGGAGCCCCATACTTGAAAAAATCCACATATATTACTTCAATCTGATTTTCCTGGATGTAAACACAGGCTCAAAATATAAGACGAAAGGCAAAGACTACAAAAAATAACAGAAATTGATATAATTTGCCTAAAGTATTATTTAAATGATCAAGTAGTTACATTTGGCTTCAGCTTCAAAGTAACTGAGTTACTTGGGTTCTCCTCAACCTCTTCGAGGTTACAAGAAACCAGGACTTTGAAAAGCAAGTTTATGGTGTTTCAGGGCTCTAAACAGGCTTAGGATGAGACTCTGACATCCCTGCCTATGCAGCCTCACCCGTTACATTTAATTAGTCCTATTTTTATTTTCTCTTGCATTTAAAAAATAGCACACTTGAGGTCTCTACGTATATTTTTTATGTATTTTGTACTTTATACAAATATCACCTCTAATTACCTAACTATCCTTTGAGCCCTGCAGCAAGTGATTTGTCATTACTCCAGGGAAGTAATTCTATTGCCAAAACACAGGTACCAAGCATTCTCCATCTGTCCCTGGAGAAAGCCTGATCATCTCTATTGTTGCCGTAAGCTACTTACAGTTACAGATTAAATTCAGTGAGAAAGAGCAATTAAACAGTCCACCATATACATGCTGTCTCTAGAGCATGCACTACATCTATGGTTTAGGGCAGCAGTTTTACTTTGCCAGTCATGGTTTACTGTGCCAAAGACCCACAATGCAAAGCACTGCCCTGGTTTCAGGCTTTCAGCCCAGTGCCATCTAATGAAAACAGACACAAGGAATTTGTATACTAGCCACATCTATGGGCTGCTTTGATTTTTATAAGAAGCAGCTGTATTCATTCACACCTTAAAAGACATTGGACTTTGGAAAATAAATTGAAAAAAAATACAGAAAAGCACACTACTAGAGTGATTCTTACAGGACATGGTTGGACTCGATGATCCCAAGGATCTCTTCCAACCTGAATGATTCTATGATGAGATGTTTTAACATCTATTTTCTACTATGCTTTTCACACTGTCAGCTTTGATCCACTTCCTCTTACAGGTGAATATCTATTGTATTCATTAACAGTTGCTAACTCAGCTAACTGATCTGCCCTTTGAAAATAAATGAAGTATGGAGACACTGAACTGCTGCCAATAAAAAGCTGAGATAAAAGCTTCTTGTAATTATACCAGCAAGGTATGACGTTTTTCACTAGGTGTCCTACTTTATTTTGGCAATACCAAGTCTTAAATCTATCATTTGTTCTGACATACAGGTGGCAGCATCTAAAAGGCCAGCAACAAAGTACCTTTCAAATTTGTGTCACATTTTGCCTCACTTATAAAGTAACTGGAATTCTTCAGAATTCATTCTTTATTGGTGTTCATTAGGGATATTATTTTATTATTACAAACAATAGAACTGACACCATTTTACATTTTTTATTTGGACTTTGTTGCTGTGGTTTCTACAGGAGTAAGATTATACCCCTCTTATTATAAAGCCTATCCAGTGCATTTTGACATGTAAGACAACTATTAAACACCAAGTCCTATTTTCTGCACTCAGGAGTCAAGAAGTAATTTTTCATCTTCACTCAACAAGTATCTCCACTGAAGAAGCAAGACCTAGGCTGTAGGTTTCCTAGGTATAAATTTGGATGCTGTTCACTTTCCTTACACAGTTTAGAAGGAATACTTAGCTTCTGGCTGTGCAGTGTTTTGATGTTATAAAACATAATCTAAATGCTTCATGTTACTAGTAAGCACTGTTGAGGGCTTAGGAGCTGACAGGACTTCTCTCTGCGCTGAGACAGAGCATGCAGGGAGTGCTTGCTGCCCATGGGAGAAGCTCAGGAAGGCAGAGACTGAAACCCAAGCCCAATGCCACGTAAAAAAGCAAGTAGTTAAGCCCACTGATAATCTGTAGTAGTGTTCATATCATGTTATGTTTATTGCTTTTATAATCACCAATAAAAGCACTAACTTAAAGGTTTTCTCAATGTGGCTTGCATAAAATGCTATTCAGACACTATGAGAAGATGATAATTTTGCAATTTTACTAGGGACTTCTAAACCTATGTGATTAACATTTACTCTTGCATACAAATACACAGAGAAGCCTGGAGAGAGGCAAGGTCTGGCATGGTGCAGAAAGTGGTGAGCTACCCCCTAGCTCTGGCAGAGTTCTTGTTTCCTTGCTGCCCTGCCTGATATTTTAGTGTTGGATTTATTTCTCATAATCCAGTTTGTGGCCTGTTTTGAACTAGAGATATCTAACAATACTTCCATGAACTAGATATAGACAATTCTTATTTCATTGTGACAGAAGTGAAATATAGGTTTAAGCTTCCATCAGTGAGCCCTGGGGTTTTTAATAGATATTACCAGAATTTAAGATATAAACACAGAACCATGTCCTACAAAGGGAAAAACAGGCATATATGAACACTGCACTCAGAACATATCTTTGATGTCTGCACCCGGTCCAGGACTGTCCTCTTACTCCCGCTTCCTGAAATGCCCAAGTCGGAGAAAGAATATTTGCTGTAAATCTGGCTTATGTTGGTTTATTATTTCTTGTGAGTTACAGACAAACTTCAAACAGTCATCAACTGGAAGTCTCTAAGACATCTGATTTGATAGGAATTCTGCATGTACAGAAAAGACTAATCAAATCTTTAATGGATTAGACAGACTAAAGAAATGGCAATACCCAAGGAAATGAGAACCAAAGTCATGCTCCGTACCAGCTTCTTTCAGTGACCTCATGAAAATCCCCTAATCTGTATGGCTTGGTTTCTTTGTACAGGCACAGGAGTAGATGAGGAAAATATATTTAATCACTAAAAGGTCATCAATTCTGGTGATAATAAAGACCACACAAGCACCTATGACAGACAAATAATTATGGACATCAGGTTTCTATTTACTTTTTAGAGGTGGGAGTGTTAAAATTATTATTGATGTATAAAACAGTTCAACACAATTCAAAATGCTCATAATCGGAATTCTTAAAGAAGTTCACTGTAAATTAAAATTTAATCTCATGAATTTTAAACCCAGGATGAAATAATTTTAATAAGTAGGGACAACATTTTGATTAAGTATTTCCACTTTAAAGAATTCTTTCTTAGCACCCATGTCACTTTGTGGAGAAACTTCTGTAAACACATTAATTTCTGTACAAATTAGAAGTGCATAAAAATGTAGAAATGTTGCTAACAAGAAGTGTTCTGTAATTTCAAAAAATCTTGAAAAAAACCCTGTTCACCAGGAAACAGTATAATAAATATTCCTTATTTTCCTCATCATACATTGAGGAAATGAGTACTTCAATTTGGGCAATTTGGGGAACTTTCTAGCAATAGAAGAACTGAGGAAGACTGTTTTTTTTTTAGAGAAGAAACAATGCTTTAAATAATGTCCACTTGCATCCAAAGACAGACAATGACAATGAATATGAACAGAGGTGAAACCTACCACTGCACGTCTCTTCATCTGTGTCTACATCTTCCAACTCTAAGTATTTGTCCACCTGCTGTAAAAACCCCAAATTGGAAAAGAATTAAAATGCATTCAATCCATTTGTTGTATTATAATCTAGAGCAAAGCAAAAAAAGCATTACTTTGTCTCCTCCATCTTCTCCATTCTCCCCTGCATTTTTCCAAGAAAGCATGATATTTTTCTTTGAAGTGTGTAACCCAAAGGAAATACCTTCAAGTATAGACAAAGAACTACTGCCAAAATTGCTGCATATCAGATAGAGGGCCAGGAAAGAGGCACAAGCTGTACATTAACTTTTTCAGGAACTTAGTGGGAAGATGAAGAAGTATAATATGTTCACAGGAAAAAGATACACAATAAGCTACAGTTTTGCAAGCTCACTGCATATGGCACAGAGACAATACATGCTGCAGGCAAAGCAAAGCTTCATACTCCCTTTTCTTTACTAATGGGGAACTGAATGGAAAAAAAAAAGCCAAGGATTATTGATTTTTTTGTATTTCCTCTGGGACATTGCACTACTGTTTTTTTAGGCTGATGTCCCTTCAAAATGGTTTAAACTGTCTAAAACATACCACACGAAAAGACAATTCTTATTTCAGGTAGCACTCTGAACAGAATCACAGGGTGAGAGCAAAAGGCCCCTCTGCAAATAGTGTTACCATAGAGGATCTGCTGTACACACTGGGTAGTCTTCTGTGTTTCCACGCAGTAATCAGAGATGCTCTTAGCTAATTTTTCCAACCTGATTTGACACCATTCTCATCAACACTTACATTTACCTTTGCACTTTAAAAGAACATACTCATTAACATTTGAAGAAAAACGTGGATGGTGATCCTTATTTCCAAAATACATCAACAAATTCTAAGTACTTTGTAAACAAATAAAGCAAAAATCAGTCATATTCTACTCATAATCCCAGGCCCATCATCTGATGGCACTTTAGTATGTTGCTCATGTATTGTACAAAATAACCTGCTACTTGTTTTTTAATAAAAAGTTTAATGAAGGGAATTCTCGAGTATAGGCTAGACCACAGCTTAGTTACTGGCTATTCAGGCAGGAGGGCAGAAATTCTTAACAAGCGGACTCAGATTTCCATCTTCCTCTCTCCAGATGATGTCTGCCGATTTCCTGTCCCTACACATTAAATCCTTAATCTCATATATTTCAGAAAACTAAAAATGCCTTTGGCCTGCCCACTGTTTACTTTAGGTAGCTGAAGCAATCTATCTGCAGTAACACAGGATTCAGTATTTGCTAAAGTCCCAAGAAACACAATAAATCTGTGGACATTGGTGTTCATACTGTCACGACTTTCTCCTTTTTGCCAATCTCTGCTGTTAACTGCAGTCATCAGGGAAAGCATTACAAAGTTCCTTGAAGGGTACCTTGTTTATTAGTCAGATTAGGGAAGCTCTTCAGTAGAGCAAATGCCACTGCCAAACGTGATCCCTGCAGGTGCCTCTGTAAGCACTGCACACTTAGGTAGTATTTTAAATATTTGCTTCTGTTGGGATAAATACCAGTAGCTTTTAACATTTGGACAGTATACCTTCCCACATTTTCATCTGTTTGAATGTGATGCTTGTCCACATGGACAAATGTTAACTCATTACCTCATTCTCAATTGACATCTGTGGTGGAAGAGACACCCACATTTCTTTGCTTCTTCCAGGTGAGCCATCCTTTTTATTTCTGTCTGATAATTCAGAAGGAGAAAGCATTTTTCCTAGACAGTCCACATTACTTCCTTGAATTGTCTTCCCCTTTTCCTCTGCAAGGAGAATCACACCAGATCAAATCACATAGTGTGCTATCCAAGAAAAAGAAAAACATGAATTTCATTAGATCTAATATTGACTTATTTCACACATTGACTTTTCCTCTCATGTGCACAGCTCCCATGTGCATCACATACAAGTATTTTGCAATTTTTATCAAAAAACCAAATATGCAGTTTGAACTTCAAGTGTACAGACTATCACCTATTCCACAATTCTGAAGAATTCATTGTCTTAAAAGCACATGGAATACATAGAAAACTTGATAAAATAAACCAAGAGCTGAAAATATCCAAAAAGGCAAGATAGTAAGGTTATACCTTAGTTTTTGTTTTAAAATTTTGTACCAATGCTCTCCGAATGCTGCACAAAATGGCATGTAACATTTATGCTCACAGCTTCATCTGGCACTGCAAACATCAGCATGTGTGAAGGGTTCCTTCCCTGCAACACCACAATAAGCCCCACAGTCACTGCACACACTCCATCAAGCTATTCAAGATGCACACTTTTAGAATGAAAAGCAGAAACCCCTCCTCATTCCCCAACACCAACACACATTCCCAACACTTACATGTCCAGTTTTAAAAGCCCAGCAACTGGGCTTATATGAGACCTGGGCTCACAAAATCACCTGGTCTCTGAAGCAGTTTGAGTGTACATATTCCCTCACACACCTGACCAAGAGTGTTCCTTCTTACCAAGCACAGGAAAGGATTCTGATTTTCAGCACAGCATAGCGACGATCTGGTCCAGAAATCGAGCAGTTCTTGTATTTTCTGCCTCAGTATCTTGGTATCACCTGTTTATAGTGACTATCAGCCTGAACGTGTGCACCGTGTGTGGTTTTCACAATCATTTGAAAATGCCTGTGTTGTCTGGGGACAGTGAGCCCCAGCAGTCCTGTGAGAGCTAATACTGGTCCTAGCTATGAGTTGCCCCAGGCCAGCACCCACACAGCTCTTGGCTGTCCATGGGCACCACTCCCAGAACCATCACCAGTGCAGGACCATGTGGTGAGATGCACCAACATGCCCCTGTACCTTTAGTTTGTAAAACAACTCATTCCAGCTTATTTCTTCAGGCACTGCTGCTTTCAGAGTTTAACAACTATAGCATGCTCTTGACTTACCTTATGACCAATTTGAGTTCTTCTCTATATCAGCAATTTGAGTGGGTGGGAAACTTCTGCGAATAAGTATTTTTTTATTGGAATCAGATTCACAAACAGCAGTCTGCCAATGATATTTAACTGCCAGAAGTTTAGGTCCTGATATTAAAGATTAAAAACAGATATTTAAGCAGGGTTTACTACCCTAGGGGATTCCTTTGGGCCTGAAAGACAGACTGGAAAAATGCTTTGCCAGTGCCTTGACAGAAGATTGGAATAATTTCTCTCATGTTTATTTTATACATTAGTAGTGGCTAATTGGGCCCTCACTGAAAACAGGAAGTACTCAGAAACAGAACTGAGTCTTTCAATGACAGCTTGTGGTATCTTTCAGACCTTTAATCACTCCTTGGACAACAAGAGCAAAGTTAAGACAATTATTGGGGCTTCTGACTGTCCTACCAGCCAGGTCCGTGGAACACCGAGCAGAATTAGGACAGGTGACCATCAAATGAAATATCAACAGTAGACTGGATCCAGGAGCTGATTACAGACCAGTACAGGTATATGCACGGAAGTATGGACCTCTGAACCCATGCTGAGTAGTTTTTTTCCTTTCAACATGGCAAAAAATAGACTAATTGTGGCCAAAATAAAAATGCAGGACTTATTATTTTAAAAGTCCCATTACCAAATACAGAGCAAGCAATTCAAATGAACTTCACACCACATGTTCTTAATGAAAAATAAATGCTCATTTAACAGAGTTTCCTGGGTTTAGTTTGGAAAATCTACTTTGTAATAATTAGAAGCACTTCAGTGCATTTCTAAAGCATAATTACATGTTACAGGCATTGAAGTAATTCTTGAGGAGAGTTCTAATGATGTCCTTGGGGTTACTACACTGAGCCATCCACCAAAGAGTTATTAATCCCCAGGGAGAGCTCTGTGCTGCAATTACTGTGACACACAGGAAGGGCTGGCAGTCAGGGCATAACCTAAAGGCCACACTCACATGAGTCAAGGTTCATAGAAAGTAAATTCCACCAGAACAAAGCAATCTAGCAAACAGATTTTAATGCTCAGATGACAGATGGATCCTCTGAATAATTCCTAAATCCCAAGTCTCTTGATATAACATCTGGCTTCTCCCTACTTTTTCATCAAGTACTTTCCTAAAACGTTATTTGGAAACAGGAGTATGTATGGACAATTTCTTCTTCCTCCACAGTCTCTTTTTCATGCCATGGAAATGCAGCAGTATCACATAGGAAACCCTCTTTCAAATTCTTGACAGGTAAAATGGTGTGGCAGTGTGCTCTCCCTGTTTTTCCCACTCTTCCCTCCACCCCCGGCCCCCTGGCTCCTGCTCTAGCTCTTAGTTGTATCCAAGCTCAACTGTGGATACAATCTATGCCAGTAGCAATTATACAAGAAGGTGAAGAAGGTACCTTAGTCACTGAAATTTGAAAGGTAATCTGGGATAACGCAACTGAATATTAAAGGGAACTCCAATCCCGGTGGCTTTTAGTCAATTTTACTTACAACTCCCATCAACAGTTTTGTCCTAACAACAGGCAATGCTTTAGTATACACCATATACCAAATCATTGCACTAGGATTAAATCACAATGGAATCAATATCCATTAGAACACAGAGTGTGGGCCCAATGCAATTAGGAACAAATGGCAGACTGTTAACATTAATGCATGTGTTGTACAGGAACAACCAGGATTTATTTGTGTGAGTAACACCATCAAAGCCCAAGACTAATACACCCAAACTGTAAAATTCATTAATATCCTTTTGTGGCTTGTCAGTTTTAATACCAAACTTGTCAGTTCTTAGTATAAAATAGGAAGTCTGTCCTGTTTTACCACTAGAATAGCAAAAGCTTGAAGCTTTTTGAGCTGGTCATCTAGTTCTTCCTCCTCTGATCAAGAGTCCTTCTCCAGCTTTCCTGGAGCCCTAGAAAGCCCTTTTCTGGAAGACTGCTGTAAGACTCTAGCCTTCTCCAAATTGAACAATCCCAACTCTCTTAGCCTGTTCTCAGAGAAGAGGTGTTTCAGACCTCTGAGTATCTTCCTGGCCCTAAATGTCCCCTCATTCCTTCTTCTTCCCCTACCTTTATACACTGACTACAACATCCTATGGTGTGGGACATTGCTGGGGTCAGCTGTCCCAGATGTGTCTCCTCCCAGTTTCTGACCTCCCAGCTCGAGCAGAGTGAGTAGCAGAAAAGGCTTCAAGAGCTCAGCAACAGGCAAAACCAACAGTGCCCTGTTACACTATTCCCACCCCAATCCAAAATACAGCACTACTCCAGCTGCCAGCAAGAAAGTCAACCCCATCCCAGCTGAAAACATGATAACATTTCAGAAACTTATTTCTGTCAGAAACTTGACATTTTTTTCCTCCCCCTCTATTTATCCTCTATATTGTCTAAAATTCTCTTTGTTTTCCAATCTGGAAGGGAATTGTTTGAAAACATCCACTGATCACTTACATATTCCAAAGAATAATGGAGTCACTTGTCACAAAGCCAGAGAAGAGAGTTACCCACATTATCAGGAAGAACTTGCCATTAGTGAAATCTGTTATATGAAACAGTAGCCCCAAAATAATGGTAAAAGTCTCAAAGTTTTAAACATTTCAACACAGCAATTAATAATATACTGTATAAAGCCTGACCTGGGATAATACACTGGACAAAACAATACAACTACCAAGTACCTTTTTGCAATTTAATAAATTAATCCCAAAACCAAAAATTGAATGAGAATGATAAACAGGACTCTTTAACTATAAAAAAGAGAAAATCAGATAGCAAAGGTACTGTTACAAGTTCCAATTTACTTCTTTGTGCTCAAAATGCTAGACTGACAGCCAGCAGATGATCTGTGAATCCCTTAAATCCCTTCCATGTTATGCTTTGATGGAAAAACCGGGATTCAAGTAACACAGTGGCTTTTTGCAGGACTCCTGAACCCAAAATAATTTTACTCACAGTAGCACAATAACTGTCTTGCACAGAGGTCACAAGTACAAATTGCACAATCTCCATTCTTCAAACACATCATCATGTGGTAAACAGCCACATTTTAAAACAAGAACAAAACCTGTCACTGAAATGTTTCCACAAAATATCCCTTTGAGATTTTACAAGACTGTGACTGTAGGAAAAGTATCTGTATTTACCTATTTGCAACCATGTAAGCCATTGTATGGCACTGAGTTTACCCTAAATGTGAAGCTGTAAGAGCAAAAAAAAAAAAAATTTCAAGGCCAATTTGTTGGGAAGGTAATTTTTTAAGCCTTCTATTTCTTTTTGATAATTCAAGCAAACCAGTTCCCAGATTTTCTGCACTAACCCAATCAAAACCGGCAGCCTCCCCCTGCTTTAATATTGCCCAACTGAGAACGGGACATAGTGTTTTATTTTAAAGTTGCTTTGTTGAGAGCAGGCCCTTTAAGAGGGGTTGCTGGGAGAGCATAGATGCAAATGAGTGGAAGTAAGCGAAACGAAGTATAGTGAAAGTGAAACTGGGTGTAGGAAGCAGCAAATGAGACAAGGGTTGTAGCCAATGATGGGGAAACTTTAGGCGAGTGGAAAGTGCGTGAAAAGCTCGTGGACGGTATCCCTCTCCCTGTCCGAAATGTAGTGCTTAGCGAATGAGGACCTGTGACTTTGATTCAAACGTGGTTCTGCCTTCTGACTGGATTGTACTGCTTTCTGGTTGGAGAGCTTTCTGAATAAAGCTGAAGCTGATCTACCAATCATCTGGATTGCGTCTGGCTTCACTGCTCCTGGCCGCGGCATTGCTTAGTCTGGAAAACCTGCTCTGCTTCCCATTCTTGAGTTATCTTCCTGTTTCCATGTATTTAAACGCATGGAAAATCAATGGAGTTTGTCCATCTTTTCATGACAAAAAGCCCGGGTATCCCGCTCATTAAGCATCTAAAGGATTTCAGTATCGGGGACCTATATGCCTGTCCATAAGGTGCAATTCAGGCCCCTAAGCTATTATTGTAGTAGTATTCTATGACTCTTGGGGCCTCATGGCCAGCCTCCTGCTGCCACCCAGACAGACAGCAGATGTTTCGCAGATACTATAGCCTATCTGCAAACCCTTGACATCTGAATTGTCCATTCCCTAGATACCCAACTTCCTAAAGTCCCATCCCAATCCTATTCAAGAAAAACTCTCACTAATTTTGATGACAGTGACCTCACAGTAGCACTGAGCCATCAGAATTCTTGTCAGAGCAACTTGATCTGTACAGCAGAGAAAATAACAACTTGCTTGTATAAGTGTGCAAATTAATACCTGTAATACATCTTGAAAGTCCAGCATGTCAGACATTGGTGATCTTCCATTTCTAAACTTCACCTCTAATTAACAAGGCCATTTTTGCTGCTGAATCCCCTTCTCTTCACTGCAGTGAGAGTAACTTGTTTACGCCTATGGAATCTTTCCTCTCTACATTAGTTGGTATAGCCTTTTTCCTTAATGTCTTTGATCTCACACCGATTAAATGACAAATAATCAGCAAATTTTTCCCTTCAAAAATGGTCAAATTCTAATATAATCAGTAATACGGGCTTGATTCTAATCTGAGTAATGCCAGTTTTCTAAGATAATTTCACTATCCCGTATCCTCAGCTAGGAGGATATATACCAAGGGCTGGGACAAGTAACTTCAGTGGGACTGTTCCTGACTTAAAAAGGTAAACTCTTAAGCCATTTTGGGATACTTGCCTTACTGTACTATGTTTAAAAAAACGGATA